>PVIA01004184.1:0-145903 GCA_004024845.1 Tonatia bakeri
GCGTACCTGACTTCCCTTTTAAAGTCTGTGGTCCATGCAGCACTTCTGATGGAAAGATGTGAACCTTTCCCATCCTTCATGCACATGGAGATGGAGAGGCGAAGGAATTGGCCAGAGTCTGGCGGATGAGAACTGAAGGATAGAAAAAGCCCAACTACCTTCCAATGCAACTAGCTGTCTCTGGAATCTTACGGTTTTCAGTTTCCTTATTTAAACTCCTACAAAAATAAATCAATAAGGAATAGTAAAGTCTAAAGTGAAGGCCAAGGCAGGAAAAGACAACTACAAACTAAAATGATTCTGATATTATTTGCTTTTTAACCAAGACCATAGATATTTTATCACCTTCCAAAGTTTCTTCACATCATCATCATCATTATTATTATTATTATTAAAGAACACAATATAAGGTCTACCATCTTATAAAATTTTGAATATACAATGTAGTATTGCTAGCTATAGGCACTACACTGTGTAGAGACCAGGACTTACTAATCTTCCATCACCAAAACTGTGTACCCACTACCCCTTCCCAACCCGGACCCCTGGCAATCACTGTTCTACTCTCTGTTTCTGTGAGTTTGACTGTCTTAGATGTACATTGGCAAAATTTAACTTTGGGAGCTTTAATAGGAACCTGGCGGATGTGGGATGTGATCAAGAACTTCTCTTTATATGAGTAATGATTTATCACCCACATTCCTTTATCGGGCAAGAAGTGAAATAAACCAAATATCTAAACGTTTTCTCCCTCAGAGATTACATTCTTTCTTTAGCATTTTTCCAATTTTCTTTCAAAATCCTGTAGTCGGCTTATGGTTGTTTGCCCAGGATAACCACATCTTAGTGAGATTAACTTTGTGTTTGCAACGACCTCTTGTATGTTTTGTAGTGTGTTTGATAGGCCCTGATCTCCCCAATCCTTTGAGTACTGGAGAGAAACCCTGGTAGCCCTTACATCCAGAAGAAACCGAAGTCATTAAAGCATGTGGTCCTCATCTTCCTTCACCATAGATCTCATTTTAGGGGACACGCCTGGCTCTGCATTTCAGTCAGAAGCACACACGCATCCATTAATCAGCATCACAGGAGACTGAGCACCATGCTCAGACCATCGCTCTCTCTCTCTCGTTAGCACATGTTACAGTATACCCCTTGGATTTATTTTTATCATTATTCTTTTGGTAAAGGAACGTCAATGCCTAATTTCTCCATTAATATTGATGTGTTCAAGTTCTTGAAGCCAATTACTGTAGACAGTTAAAGTATTTAACCAGTGCTTGGAAAAGTCTCAGGGATGTTAACACGAGGACCTATGAGAATGATTATACAATGCATGGTGTGAGGCATCTTGTTCATTTACTGACTGTAAGGAGAGAGGCGCATCATGAATTGTTATTGCTACGCTTTGAGGAAACTGATTCAAGAAATATCATTTGAGTTTGTAATGGGTGAAGACCCACCAGCATTCAAATAGTACTTTTTTCCTTCTCAAGATGAGGGTCAGCTAATGGGTCTGTTTCTGTTCTATACAACATCAGCTCCAACACAGCGGTTCTGAATGCACTCAATTCACTAAGCCCCTCTGCTTTCACTTAGTAAATATATGGCTCCATACTATCTCTTCATCTCTGTGGCTGCTGTCCTTATCCAGACTACCATTGCTTCTCACATAATTGTGGCAATAGCCTTCTAACTAACTCCTTTAAAAAATATTTATTTAGAGAGAGACAAAGTGAGAGAGAAAGAGAGGGAGAGAAACACCAATGCATGGTTGCCTCTCACATGCCCCCAACTGGGAACCCTGTCCACAACCCAGGCAAGTGTCCTGACTGGGAATCGAACCAGTGACCCTTTGGTCCTCAGGCCAGCACTCAATCCACTGAGCCACACCAGCCAGGGCTAACTTCTTATACTCAGTCCTGACCCACACCAAGCATTCCCTACAGAAAGCCAAAGAAGAAACATGCATTCTTCTCTTCCCTAGAGTCAGTCCTTCAATACCTTTTCATTTTTCATGGGAAAATCTGAGTCTTGCCTGTGGCGCACAGTGGCCCCTGAAAACTACCCTGCCTTCTGTATCCTTGTCATCCTACTGCTGTCTGCTCTGCCTTTACTGCTCATCAGGACAGCATTGCTCAAGGTAAAACCAAGAAGAACATTTTGTGTGATCTCATCATTAAGAAATGTAGATAAGCTATAGAGGTATGTTTCAGGCCAAGAGAACAACTCGCATCCCTGAACAGCAGAGCATCTTCAGAGAACAAGAAGAGACTTTGTGGTACTATAGAATAATGACAGAGGGAATGAGGAATAAAGCCAGAGACATAAATAGGGGATAGATGATGAATTTTGTTAGAAGTCTTATGAAGGAATAGGTGACAAGGCAGTGTGGTCATTGAAATGATTTCTCTGGATAACTACCCCATGCCTATGGACCAACTCCAGGAGAAGTCCTACCATCATCAGAACCCTCCTTGGTATGCCTGGGATCAGAGCAAGGGATGCTGGTTGCATCAGGCCCTTGGAACAGTACCTGAAATCTCCACAGTAGAGACATGTCTGCAACCTGGACTCCACAATTTCCCCCCCTGGAACTCAATGCATCATCAGTTGACCCATCCTTTCCTTGGATATGGTGATACAATTTATGCTCTAACAGCACTTTTCAAGCCAATTCAGCAAAACCACTCTTGACAAATTTTTAAAATCAGCCATTTCATAGGAGACGGTTTCTCAGTTTTCCCCTAAAAATGTTCCCTGATTTACGTTATCTGATACTATGCTGAAGTGAGCCCTTTTTACATGTCCAACCTTCCTACTGTTGCATTAATGTATCACCCAGCCCTTGACACCCAGTAGGGATGGATTCCATGCAATTATTGAGGAATGGATGAGACATCAGCATTCTGGTAGTTTAAAAATAATGCAGAATATAAAATAACTGTTGGAGAAAATAGTAGAATAGATGCTTCCAGGCAGCTCATGATAGATTACTATGTGAGTGGCAGTGACAATAATTACAATGGGATTTATACAGGGGTCAGAGGAAGCTTTTAAAAAGATGGGATTGGAGCTGGGTTTGAAAATGCAGGCAGGATTCGAATGGGAAGAGGAGAGGGGACATTCTTGGTAAGTGGGTCTGTGTGCTGACCTATTTTAAGCAGATGATAAATTGTATCTAATATACAATGAGATTTTCTCTCCACCAAATTATGCAGCCCGTCCTACCAAGAGGTGTCCCTCAGTGTCAGGGGGATTCCACACACTGAACAAGCAATGGGCAGATTAGAGGAGACAAGAGTGAAAGGCCTGTTTTCTTGTTAAGCCCAAGAAAGGCATTAGGCTGGAAATCTTCAAGGGAAAGGTGTCATTAGAATGGGGAGAAGCTGTGTCTGAGGCTGCCTGACATGGTCTTCTTTCTTCCCACATTCTTTTTTTTTTTTTTAGTATTTAGAGAATACTTACCGAGTGACTACTGTGCACGAAATTGGGGCATCGTTCTTTAACTTCGTCTGAACGTCCCTGCTGTCCTTAACACTGAACTCAGACACGTTTCCCTACATCGCTTTCACAGTGCAGGTTTTATCCTACTTTAAGCACAATGAGAAGCAATAAAAGCAAAGTCTTTGTAAGTAGACATTGACTGGGATCCTAGCCTCTCCTCTTATCTCCTCTATCAGTTGCTTTATCACCTCTCTGAAGTTGTTTCCTCGTCATATTTATGTCTTATTTATCCTAGCAGTAACCTTGATACCCAAGGTGGGTTCTCCACCAAGAGCATCCATAAAATGCCTGGGTAATTAAAAATAAAAAGGCATAGGTTCTTGCCCCATCCTTAGAGATTCTGACTTAATTGCACTGAGTGGGCCCTGAGCATCAGTATTTTTTTTTTCTTTTTATGTTTTCTCTAGGTAGTTGTAACTTTTCACCAGAGAGAGCACAGGATCTGAGTAAATGCTAGCTAGAGCTTCTTACTTTTTCTCCAGTTTTGATATAGTGACTAGAAAAAAACATTTTTTGAAGGAGATTTATTCATAAAAGAGTTGAGTGGTACATCTGGAATGTATAAACAGCACTTATAATTCAATAAGACAAACAACCCAATTAAAGATGGTTAAAATATTTGAATAGTTACAAGGACATGGCTATGAAAAACAAAATATACAGATAGAAAGGCACATGTAATGAGTGCAAAAATAATGAGCAATTAGAGAAATGGAAATCAAAACCACTACATGCTGTCTGAAATGGCTGAAATTAGGAAGACTGACCATTCCGACTGTTGATGAGAATATGGAAAAGTGGAAACTGTCATGCACCATTGATTGAAATGTAAAATGATACAACTACTTAGAGAGCATTTTGGCAGTTTCTTGAACTGTTAAATATTTGTCTACCATGTGCCCTAGCTGTTTCGATCCAATGTAATTACCCAGGAGAGATAACAGCACATGTTCACACAGAGACCTTACGTTCTGCCAGTGTTCGGGGCGGTGCTGCTTGCTATAGCCTCAAACTTGGAGCAACACAAACTTCCACCGATACAGGAATGGATGAAGAAATTACACTGTATACTTACAAAGAAATACTACTCAACAATCAAAATAAACTATTGATACTTCAATGGATTTAAAAGTAAGTGCTGGCTGAAAGAAGACCAACAGAAAGTAACACATCAAGTATGGTTTCTCTCTGCAAAACTCTAAAAGTGAAAGTTAATGTAAAGTGACAGCACATCAGTGGGCTGCGCATAGGGTGGGGCAAACAAGGGGAGGGGGAGAGATTACAATGAGGAATTTTGGAGGCTGACCGATTTCTTCATTATTGATTATGACGGTAGTTTCACAGAGGCATTCAAGGATCAAAACTGATCAGATTGTACAGTTCAAATACGTGAAGTTTATGGCATGTCAATGACACTTCCATAAAGCTGCCTATAGGTGAAGAGCTAGGGTGTACATGCAGGTAAAAGACTCATCCAAATAAGCTGCCTACCAGTTACGATCACAATGTTTTCAAACCACTTATGAGCCTATGTTGCTCTCTTAGCATGTATATTATGAAAAGAGTGAGTTGTATTCATTGTAACATGTTTATATATCTATTACTACATAGAAAATTACCCTAAAATTTACATGCTGAAAATCACAAGACTCACTATCTCGGCTCAAAGGCAGAGGCTGGAATCCTATACCTCGGTGGTCCTGAAGTCCCGCGCCAGAAGTCTAGCTATACTGAAGTGACAATGCAAAGAGATCGTATGGAGATTTTTCTTAGATGTGCCCAGAGAGAATGTGCCCAGAGAATCCCAACTGTTCCAATTTCAGTCATATGTGTCTTCCAGACCAGCAGTACTCACTCGAATGAGAGTCTTCTGATGATTCTCATCCCGGCAGTGGACTAGCTCGGTGGACTAGCTGCCCGAGTCCATGTCTAATGGAGCAGAGATGAGCTGTCTCTGCTAACTCTGGGCCAAATTAGAGTCTTGAGCAAATTAAGTGCTGTTGCTGTTTTAAGCCACCACATCTCATGGTAATTCATTACACAACATTAGATAACAGAAAGATATTTTGGTACCTGGCAGCAGGATGCCACCATAACAAAACTTAAAACATGTGGTTTGGGAATTGGATGGTAAGCAGAAGCTGGAGGAACATTAAGGAAGCATAGTGAATATATAAATGGCCTTGAAAAGACTGTTAGTGGAGTCCTGAAGGTGCCCTAGAAGCCTGGGGATGCAGCAAAGAGGACCCACTAGGTCAAGAGCTGAATGCTAGCATGTGCCCGTGGACTCCAGATCAGGTCTATTAATAGGCCTTCATTAGGAATACAGACTTTATTCTAAGTTCAATGTGAAGCTGCTAACTAGTTTAAACAATGACTGGGGGGGAAAAAAGACATGGTGTAATTTATTCTCTAGAAGGATTACTCTGGCTTTTATGTGGAGAACAGATTTCATTGATTCAGATAGAAAGACCTGTTAGGAGACCTGTATTCCAGGTGAGCCGTGAGAAAGCTTTGACTAAGGTGGTATTAAAGGAAACATGAAGTGTCTGGACTCAGGATGTGTTTCGGAGATAGACAGCAGTCAGTACTTGATGATAAAATGAACGTATAGCAAAGAAAAGCACCTACTTTTATCTGAGTGAATCTTAAGAAGGTCAAATGAAATAATGGGTGTATAAGTGCCTTATAAATATAAAGCTTTTTAAAAATCACCATGAAATTCATGTCTACTGACCTATCAAGAGCTCCAAGCACATACGCTTGACTCTGCTTCCAACTCCGTCCTCTCTGGCACAACGCCTCTTGTTCAATAGGCTTAGTGCACGCATGAGCACCATATAATGCTTCGCCCACTTTATGGATGAATACTGACTATATCTAAATGGTATCTATATTCCTTTGAATACTGCAAACTGGTATTTGATCATTTCATTTTCCTACAGAAGATGAAACATTATGATTTTCAATAATCCATAAAGACAGACATTTGTTTCCTTTGTGAAACTGTACCCTTCAATGATTATTTCTCACATTAATCATAGTAAAAGCCATGCTTAAGGTAATCTTTTTCTTCCTGCAGATAACAAATGTCTGCCATTGACAGCCAAAGTGTGGCAAGATGAAAGGCAGGGTGTGCTCCGTGTGTTTGTGAGATAAACAACTGTCAGCCTCTCTTAACTGCACTGGGATCATGGGAGACCAAAGTTGCCTTTTTTATAACAATGACAATAAACTAATTTTTCTTTGACTGCTGATTCCAAAGATATCACTGGGAACATCTACCCTATAATTTCTGTCCAGAAATCTAACTTTATTAAAAGCCTACAAATCCATCCTTCATATAGTTAAACACTGAAGGAATTAACATCAGGAGTTGCCGCTAGAGCTACTCTCCTTAAAAGCATGGGTGACATGCTGGTTCATAGACATCGCAGATAACTCAGTAGTTTCTTAATGGGAAATAAATGATCAAGACCTCAGTCAAATGTTGGATCTTGAATGTGAGTTCCATGTACAATGTAAAGGTATACCATGCATCTGAGTAAGAAGAACAGGTGTTTTCCAGGAGCATTCCTGGGGACACACTTTAATGGCTTGGTAGCAACAAATTCCACTTGGTATTGCTTGTGAGCCATCAGGAGAAGGGGACTGGTATTTATTGAATGCTCATTTTGGCACTGCACTTTATGAATGGTCTTCATAGATTGCCTCATTTTATTCCCATGAAAGCTAAGCCAGTTAGGTGTTACTACACAGCTTTGTATCAGATTTTTAAAGTGAGGTTTAGATGGGGGACATGTGACTCACGTAGGCCAGGAGAGTTCTGAGTTCTTACAAATGTCGCCGTTACTACAGACAGGCGTGTCTTCTCCCTGGCTCCTGCTTGCCTCTCTTGTGCTGGCCTAGATAGTGCATTTAGATTTCAATGTGCTTTTAGGAAATGTTTTTAAAAGGAGTTTTAACAGTCTGAAAAATAATGTTTTGTTCATAGTACCACACTTGTACCACAGAATGTCTAAACTTCATGAACATATATCCACAATCTCCTTTTCTAGAATATTTTACCTGTCTGGAAACCCTCACACATTCAAGACCCAGATCTCATGACCCAGATGAAACGTGTTTCCTCTCTGGGCTGACTTCCCTAATCTTCTGCACACTCCTCCCACACACACAGTCCTCCAATAACATGCTGTGTTAGGTTAAATAATTGTATGACAACCTATTTGTCTCTTTAAGCTTCCTGGGAGATACTTCAGGGAAGTTCCCATGTATTACTTTGGATCTTCATGCCTAGCAAAATGTCTGGCACATAGTTGTTATTAAAATAATGTTTGCTTCCATTAATTACTTAATCAATAAGTACATACTAAGTTTAAAATATTATAGTGCCTGTTATATCTCTCATGTAAGTATATTTATGTATAAAGATCTTTGTTTAATTGGGTAAGGAAGACAACACTGGTGCTATCAAAGAGAAAATGTTAATTTCCTAATAATTAATGTAGGCAATAAGAACTTCAGACACATTTTCCTTTTAATCATAGTTGCCCATTTTGTAGGCAAGGAATATGGACATTTTAGATGTTTTCTAACATACCTGGAAGTCAAAATACATGACCTAAACAAATAACATGAATGTCTTTTGATGAATGTAAAATGAATAGATGAATAAATTAATGAAATTCTTATATAGTGTGAGATCTGTGTAAGCTTAGTTTTAATCACCAAAGATAGCAAATATTACACAAGATCACCAATCCTTGGAAAAGAAGAGTAATACACAAATTTATAGATTAAATACTATGAAACACATGCACGATTATTTATAGCAAAGGGATGGCTATGTTTCTTTTCTGGTATGAGGAATATTAAAAACAATATCTTTCTTAAATTGAAAATTATTTTAGGAAATATAAACAGTGAAATACTTGTATCACTTTGCAGGAAAAATGAATTTCAAGGGAGACTGAGGGAAATGTAATAATAATGGCTCGTCTCTCATTCACCAAAGTTAACACTATCAAGTAAGAATCACTCCATATTATAGACACTTTACTTGATGTTTCTAACACAGGATCTGTGAATTTTAGATAACTCATGTATTGTTACACCTGCATGAAAATAATTTGCAGAGAAATTAAGTGACTTGTTTGTGACTATGCTACCCACTTATAAGGAGAGAGGAGTCTGTGTAGATACAGCAATAAAAACAGTGAAGATAGGGACAAAAGGAGTCAATGAAAGAGGTGTGGTGGGGAGATTATGGGTGTGTTCAGGATCAAGAAATATTTTAGAGTAGCCACACGTTATTCATGGAATAAATCCTAAAGGGAAAAATGGAATTTACCAGGCAAAAAAGAATGAGAAGGAATTCAAGCTTAAGGCATTAACTTGTGCAAAGTCATGGATGCATAGAACATGGAAGAGCTAAGAAATGTCTCAAGTTTGGTTCCTTGAACACGGAGTGGGCAGATAAATGATGGGGATGAGGCTGGAAGCTGCGGCCAGGTCTCAGGGGTCATGCGCACTATGCTGAACTCTTCACATTTTCCACTGTTATCTGTGAGGCATCCATGAAAGCCCTGAGCAAACTATTTTGGTGTTTAGAAAGGCTGCTCTGGGAGCATGGGCACATGGGGGAGTGATGGTGAATTAGGTGGTAAGGAAGCCAGTGAGAAGGGTATTATACAAGCCCAGGTGAAAAACATTGACAGGAACAAATAATGAAGACCGGTACTATGGCAGTACTTGTGGGACAACAGAGGACAAATGGGAAATAGCCTTAGAAAGTAAATTATACCTGAATTAATTATGTCTTTTTGGGGGTTGAGAAAAAGGAGGAGACACTTAGGATGTACCCCAAGTTTCCACATAGATAATAGTGGGGACCCTCATTAGCAGAAAGAAGTACATAGGTCAAAAGTTAAAATGTCCTAGCATTCAGATCATTGTTACAAAGTACACATTGATCTTTTAGTTTAAAAATGTGTAAGATATTTTAATTGTTTTGTCAATGGTTGTCAGATATCTATCTCTGCTACAGAAAAGAGAGAAGAAACTAGAAATATTTCTAGCTCTTGTCTTTTATTCTGTACCTTAAACACTGTTGGTCTTTAAATTTTGTTTTCCTGAGTGTATTTTACATTCTACCTTCATAAATTGATAGTCTGAATTATGCACATGAAGAGCAGTGCTTTTTTTTTTTTTCCCCCTGCTTGGTATGGCTCAATGGATTGAGTGTCAGCCAGCAAATGAAAGGGTTGCTGGTTTGATATCCAGTTTAGGGCACATGTGTGGGTTGCGGACCAGGCCTCCAATAGGCATCATGCGAGAGGCAACCACACATTGATATTTCTCTCCCTTTCTTTCTCCTTCCCTTCCTTTCTCTAAAAATAAATAAATAAAATCTTTAAAAAATGAGGAGAATAATCTTGGAAGAAAAAAAAAAAGCATCTCTCTTTTTATTTAAGATTTATATATTTATTTTTAGGGAAGGGAAGGAGAAAGAGAGAGAGAGAAACATCAGTGTGTGGTTGCCTCACATGCCCCCAACCAGGGACCTGACCCACAACCAAGGCATGTGTCCCAACTGAGAATTGAACTGGTGACCCTTTGGTTCGAAGGCCTGCACTCAATCCACTGAGCCACACCAGCCAGGGCATATTCTCTTTATTTTGCCATCACACTGGCTGCCTTCATCTTTTATTTCCATGAATTTGTTCATCCATCCTTTTAACACAACCCCCCTTTATATCAATTCCTGAAAATGTATTCATACTAAGATACTAAGATACTAAGTCAATGTTTCTCAACAAAAATCAGAGAGTGAACAGGCAGCATTTTTATTACTCCTGAAGAATTTGCAATGACAGAAAGAAGGAATTAGAAAAAGGTCATGACCTCTATAATCTCATGAAGCAGCTATCAGCAAGAATGTATACCAGATTTATCAGTAAGTGTTTAACTTTACCTTACATTTCCCATTATATATCCACCAATAATCAATGGCTGGACAATGATACATTTGGGCATAGTCATTTCTTTTGCTTCTTTTACTTTTTAAGTACTTTATGGTCATTATACCTGGCTGGTTGTTCAGTCTTGAGCTGGGTTGCTACTTCAGGTTTGGGTTGTTTGACTATGTCCCAAGGATCAGCTGTTTTGCTGGCAGTAGGGCTCTCTCAGCTGTTAAGTTCTAGGAACTCGATGGATAGAGATATGGGAGATAGCTTTCAACTGTCACATTTTATGAAAAAGCTAGGGATGTTAATTAAAAACCTAACACATTATACTTCATTTTGTGTAACACATACACACGTTCCTTACAACTTTGACATTTTAGTAATCACTTAGAAAAATATTCTTGAGCAAATCATACGGGAAGATAGTTATCTTCCACCCTTAACAATCTGAGTGCTTTGGAAATAATCAACTCATAAATATTTAGCTAATATACACCCAGAGCAATGGATTGTGCAAAATTAAATGCCTCATTGAAACAATTAATTTCAAATGTTGTGATTTATTAAGCATACTTTACTGGAAATTTAATAGAAATATGGACTCAAAGTAATTTGAGCAGAGGGTGTTTGCTCTGTCTTTGATTTCTGGCCAACATTTATTCTTACCCTGCAGGTGAAGCTCAAAAAAAAAAGAACAGACTTCCCGTAACTCTTTCTAATTGAATATGTGGGTCAGAGTTTGATGAGAGGAGGCAATGGCCACAGGTTGTAAAAAAGCCTAAATAAATAAGTAAATAAAATGAAGTAATCCTTTCATATTTCACATAGCTCCTGCAGTTCCCTCAGGGAAGGAAATGCCACTTCAGTAAAAGCTTGTTGTCATCATGAGTCCATTTCAAAAAGAGTGCAGCTCATGCTCCCCTGAGCATCAATAACCAAACACAGCCCCAGGCATCTTGGAAACATTCAGTCCTGCAGCTTCCCGTCAGCGGGTTGTGCTTGGGCTTTAAGCAAGTGTTTCACAGGGCAGCGGAAGGCAGCAAGAGTGGTCCTAAGGAAGACTTGATGAAAAGGTGGAAGGGCGAGCTTGGAGGGGGTGTGATGGAGCAGCGGAGGGTGATAGAAAGGTGCTCATTAGTTTCTCCAGTTAATCCAGTTTATTTGGTGTAGCAGCAAGAACACTGCTCAGTGGGACTCTGAAACCGTGAGTTCCAGTCCCAAGCTAGGTGTTGTTACCTTGGGAAAATCACTCTGTTAGACTTGTCTTCTCACCTGTAAAATGTATGGGGAAGAAAGGAGGTTCTCTGGAGAGTAACCCCATGGGGTGATCTGACCGTGGATTCTTAACTATGCAGATCATGGCCCATATGTATAACTTCTTTAGGGAAAGGTTTTAAACCAGTCCTGTCCATTTTTCTTGGGCATTGAGGGTAACAGGTCTTTGAAACGCCCTTGAAGGGAACACATAATCTTGTTAACTACCCTGGAATCCAGTCTCTGCCTTACTTTCTCCAGTCTTCCTTAGAACCCCTCTTTAATGTAAATGCACAAAAGAAGCTGCAGAACTGTTGTTCTCTAGAGCATTTGAGATTTGGCTCCCCGGTGTATTTCATCAGTTTTGCTCAAACAGGCTCCTGCAAAAATGCTCTCCAGGTTTGGATGCTTCTTTTGTAGACAAAGGACAAGACAAACAGGCCAGATAACTAAGATTTTCTCCCATTCAAGCATTAACTCTCTGACTTTATTTTACAATTTTCTTTCTTAAATTTTGCAGAAGTTATCATCCTTTAAAAAATGTTATCCTTAAATGCAGCTGATTTTCAATTTCCAAATATTTATTAATGATCAGCAAAGAACCACCTGAGTTCTTCTTCGGTATATTTCTCTTTTGTGTTCCTAAATTAAACCAAGCTTTCAGGTTTTTTTATTATGATTTCTGAAATGTGTTTTGATAATAAATATTTTCCCCAAATATTTTAAATCATATTTACAAAACTTAACATTCATTACTATGTCTGGATTTTGTTGGGATTTAATATTTTTATTCTTTCACCAATATCCTGAATCCAGGATGCAAACCATTCTTGTCTCTACAGTCCAATATCCTGAACAGGAGGTCAAGTCTCACTTGACCTTGGTTGAGTGCTTTTTTGACAGATGTGGAATGGATAGATGTGGAATGAATGAATGAGAACAGGTGCTTTTTCCCAGTGACCTCAGAACTTTTTGAAAGTTAGTAAATATGGGCTCCTTCATGAGTTAATGATGCTGCTTTTCAATTTACCTCAGTAGAAACTTGTATTATTCATTCCCAACTTTCATCATACAGACGAATAATGCTCTTGGATCACCATAGCAAGTGGGAAAATGTGCAAACATTACACGATCATACAGAAGCGAATGATGAATGGGAAATTTGGGTTGTACCACTTGCTTACTTGATGTATATGCATGATATGTTTGCTTTACACTTTCTTCTTTTATTTCCAGAAATGAATATATTCTATTATTATTTTTGCTAAATGGAAATTTTGTGTCTTTTCATGGTTCTGGGTGATAATTAATACTTAATATAGGGGCTTTGTGAATAGCGACATCTAGAGTTTTTCCAAATTTTCTCTTTTTTTAGGAAAGAGAAACATGCTTCATAATATAAATATGAGGGCTAATACCATTGCCATCATTCATGCTACAACATTTTTTCTGTTAGTTGGCTGTTTAAGACATTCGATAAGCTAACTCATCAGGTCTGAATTTTAACACGATGGGAAGAAAAAGGTGAAGCCTTGATTTTTAGCCTCCCCCCACACCGCACACAGTAATGCATTCTTGAGATAAGGGCTTTTGTCCAGTAGATTATTATTGAGAAGCAATTCCAAGAAAGAACAGTGGAGGAAAAGAATGAGCTGACATTAAGGAAGAAAATCTAGTGCAAAGACGTGTTACTAAGTTGGTCCACACTGTTGGCAACAAAGGCTTGGTTTTGAAGGGTCAACTCTGAGGAACTGAGCATGTGCCTCAGAATTGTCAGCTCCTGAGACAGAACATGAGAATCTTACCTAATGGCTCCTACTCTCTATTACTCAAATGTTCTCTGAAGTTTATTTAAAAAATTTTATGCTTTTAGGTGGCTGGATGCTATTAGCCATAACCAAAGCTAGAATTCAAAAGTTCACTGCGAAGATGAGAGTCAAGCACAAGAAGTGTTTGACACATTGGTCATATTAAATGACCTACAGTTTATGCTAAAAAATTATTCATTATTTTTATGTGCCAGGAATTATGTTACAGGTTTTGATGATATTCTGAGAACTAAACATTATTATTTCCATTTAACAGATTATAATTCTGAGGCAAAAAACAAAAACAACCAGAAACAGATAAGGAGGAGGGGGAGGAATAGGAGAAGATGGATAACTAGTTATAAAATTAGAAAGCAGTGGAATCAAGATTAAAACTCAAGCAATCTGACTCCACAGCCTACCTGCTTAATCACAGCACTGCACCTGGAAGAGAATAGCACTGTCAGCCAGAAGTGGGTGTCGGTGTGTTGTATCCTGGATAAGACATAAGCCATTAAACCAGAAAGTAGATTCAAGCTATGACTCTAGGACTTACCTGTGTGTCTTTGATCCAGTCATTTAAATTCTCATAATAGAAAGTCTTAACTCCTATGTTATAGTTCTTCAGAAGCACTTTTCTGCATGCAAATTATTTTATTCAGTAAATATCCTCTTTATGTCTACTTTGTGTAATGCATTAAGTTAGACCATAGTTTTCCATGTCAGAACTCTTGACATCGACAGCCAGATAATTGTGTGAGTGCTGCTATCATGTTCCATAGGGTGTTTAACAACATCCCTGGTTTCTGTCTACTAGATGCCAGTAGAACCCCCATCTTTAGTTGTATCATAGGAATCCCTATATCCCTAGGAGGCAAATAACATCCTCCCATCACCATTAAGAACTACTAACCAGCACTGGCTGGTGTGGCTCAGTGGATTGAGTGCTGGCCTAGGAACCAAAGGATTGCCAGTTTGACTCCCAGTCAGGGCATGTGTCTGGCGTGTGCACCACATCCCCAGAAGGGGGGCACGCTAGAGGCAACCACACATTGCTGTTTCTTTCCCTCTCCTTCTCCCTCCCTTCCTCTCTCTAAAAATAAATAAATAAAATCTTTGAAAAAAAGAAAAGAACTGCTAACCATTGAGCTAGGTGATAACAACTTTGACTTATATCTGAGGTCTATCCAGAAAAAGTCCAGCCATTATTAATATAATGAGAACAGTTTGCATGACATTGATGAACCTGGAAGCCAAAGAGAGTGGACTGGAATGTGCATACCTGAACAATGACCACTTCACTGTACTAATCAATGGGGGTGGTAGATGCTGTTGAGTGAGCATTGTGTACTGTGTGGCTGTCACATTCAAAATGACTGAGTGAGTAGAGCAACAAATCTGCATCATATTTTGCAGTAAGCTTGAACATTCCTCTACAGAAACTATCTGGATGATTCAGAAGGCCACAACTAAGGGCAACTGGTAATTGTCAGCTTCATCACCACGACCACCTCCTTATGCATCATGTCTCATGCAGAATTTTTTTGGCAAAACATCAAATCACCCAGATGAGTCAGCCCCGCTGCAGCCCAGATTTAGCACCCTGTGAATTCTGGCTTTTCCCAAAACTACCTTTGGGAATTTCCCAAATCACCTTTGAAAGAGAAGTGATTTCAGACTATCCATGAGGTTCAGGAAAATATGACAGGGTAGCTTATGGTGATTGGGAGAACTGTGTGAGGTCCCAAGGTGCTGACTTTGAAGGGGACTGAGGCGTCATTGTCCTGTGTACAGAGTTTCTTGTATCTTCTTCAATAAATGTCTCCATTTTTCATGTTGCATGGCTGGATACCTTCTGGAAAGACCTCATATTTCCCATGAAACTTGTTCTTAAGAAAATTAGTACAATTTTGGGGGTGATGAAGTCTACAACCAGAATTTTAGATAAAAGTTCATCTCATACAATAGTAAAAGTTAAATGGCTCTCTAGACATTGCTTAACACTAAATATTTAATTAGCCAAAAAAATGAATTTTCTTTGCTGCATTCAGATCTTGACCATTTGATTATTTAGTTTTCCCACCCAAAGCTGCATGAGCCTGAGTTTGTCGTTTTACTTTCTTGATTAAACAGGTTGGGTCCTAACATTTTCTCAATTACCCATAATAACCAGATCCATCAAATAAAACACCCAACGGTGATTAACACAATGCTCCATAAGGGGTGACTACTGTCAATAATAATTACTGTGCTCCTTAAGAGAACAAAATGTAATTTTGAAAGCAAGGTCTTTGTATAAGGATTTTAGATATCTTCTACCTCCTCTAGAATTTTGATGAGATGCTTGCAGTTTGCCTTTATTCCAGAATAAATTCAAGCAAAGTCAATTTGATTCAATACAACAGACAATCATTAGTTACTTTCTGTTGTAAAGATTA
Organism: Tonatia bakeri; assembly: GCA_004024845.1. NCBI lineage: Eukaryota > Metazoa > Chordata > Mammalia > Chiroptera > Phyllostomidae > Tonatia > Tonatia bakeri. The sequence continues at coordinate 15,976 of PVIA01004184.1, forward strand.
AATGAGCTCGTGTCAAGCACTAAGTAAATCTCAACAAATCACGGCAGTGATGTTTTGCCTTTTTCTCTCCTTCCCCTTCCACCCCAGGATGAGGCACTTTGCTATGTAGTATTTTAGGGCAATCACAGCTGAATATTTGAGTTTTTATGTAAAGGAGTTCATAGTGTGGTGAAGGAATACTTCTCAAGTTTGAACTCTTGCTTAGAGGACAGTAGCCAGCTATAAGGAAGAAGATGCCAGTCCAATTGGAAAGATTGGGGATGGCTTTGTAATCTCATCTTCCTGTGGCCACAGATCCAATTCATTGCCTGATCTATAGTAGGACCTCAGTACACATTCCATAAATAAACAGATGAATGAAGACAGCATGTCATGAATTTTAGAGGCTAACCTGGTGTGACGTTGTGGCGATGGAGTTCGAAGATGTGCCAGGTGAAGATCATCACTCACAGGTGAACGAGAACAAGCTGTGTTTAGAACAGTGGTCCTGAAAGTGGGATCAACTAGACCAGCAGTGTCTGCCTCATCTGGAAACTTATTAGAAACACACATTCTTAGGTTCCTCCCAAATCTGTGGAATGAGGATGCATGGGGGTAGGGCCCCAGTAATCTACATTAACAAACCCTCGAGGTGATTCTGGTGCATGTTAAAGTTTGAGAACCACTTGCTTGAAAAAGCAGTACTAGTTTAGATTATCTGGAGCTTAGAGTATATATAAAAAGAAAAAAAGGCTTATATGGAATAATGACGCAAGGACAAGATTGATATCCCTAGCATTCCATTGGTTCTAATCACAGGGCTGTCAGGACACACAGATAGGATTTCTCCGCTCCCCTCAATACATGATGCAATTCACATTGACCACATAGATGTGCTCTTGTCTCATCGCAGATTGACAGGGATAAAGATGAGGACCGGGGAATGTAGACTTAGGGGAGCAGAAACTCATCTGAGCAGAGGCAAGGACAGGCTCAGGTAAAATATTGTTACCAACCATGGCTTAGAGACAGGGTAAGGCCAAAGAACCAAACCATGAAATGGATTTTGGAGAGATCAAATACAAGCCTTAGCCCAAATCCAGAAAGATGGATGAAAAATCAGAGAAGGGTCAAAGATAATTGATCATCTAGAAAACATTGGTTCATCAGAGTGGCCAGGAGGAGAGCAGTCTTCCTGACCTTCAAGGGACCTTAAGTTGTGGAAGAACAGTCAGCACTGTAATTCCACACTCAGATGCCAGGATTCCCTCTCTGTGTGAAAGCTGTCAGCAAAGAACACAATGAGTCCTTCACTAATGGACAATAAAGTATTATTATTTTATTGTTAAGTAGAAATGGGGGCTTTTTAGTTAAATTCTGAATAATGTCTTCAAAAGGGTCTTAATGTTTAAATTATTCAAAGTCATAAACACAAAGTCTCTCAAGCTCAGCAGGTGGCTAAAATGGGTATTTTCCAGAGAGCCAGTGAGAAAAGAGGGAGGAAAGGTCTAGGGACGGCGAAGCAGAAAGAGCCTCGTATTAAATAACAGAAACACGAGTGGTCGTCCCAGTTCTGCCTCTGTCTGTGGTGCTGGCGAGTTGATTTCCTCTCTTCCAGCTTCTGTTTCCTTTCATTACAATGCAGGTCCTTACTTTTCCACCAAGCCTCGGTGTCGAACACAATAACCCTTGAGAGAGATTTATTTTGAGATTGCAAAGGCCTAGGGGCATTTTTATTGACAAAACTATCTGAAACCAATCTTGCCCTTTTTTCCTTTCCTAGCTCTTCAGTTCTCTGATCATGTGAATTTTTCCAAAAAAAGCATAACTTAGCCATGTAGACATACACACTTATAAATTGTTATTTTTTTGCTGTTATTCCCTTTGAAATACCTAATTTTCTTCAAAATTTTCACGCTATTGCTATCATCAATACCATCAAATAGAATGTAAATTCTCTATCAATCTGGGAGAAGGTAAAATTGATTGATGAAACCACAGGGTCTACATATTTTTCCCTATTTATTTATACATCCTATGCCTTTATTATTTATTGGTAAGTAAATAAAAAGACAAGCATTGTTATCTGTGTTACGCACTATTTGCCTTGAAAGAAAACCCTGAACCTTTGTTTTCTCACTTACAGTATAAATAAATAAGTTATTTATTATAGAAAAGCTAATATGGATGTGTCTACTCTATGTACTTTTTTACTTTTAAGAAAATATAATGTTTCTCCAAACTCATCAGACGGTTGAGGCAGGCACTTTCCAAACAGCTTGGATGAGTAAATCATCCAGGTGTTTTCCCCGGATTATTTTGTCCCATCCTCATAGCCCCGCTGAGCACTCCTCTGATCCCGTTTCTGATGAAGAGTTCAGGTTTAATGCTCTTCAAACTCTCCGCTCACTCGGTGGTCTCCCTCCAGGGCCCTTGCTTTCAACCTTGCCCCGGCGTCTGTATGGGGTTCATCTTAGGACTCCCGTTTGTCCGTATCCATTTCCTCTTTTCTACAGTGGGATCCACGTTTCCTCCATCATTCAGGAGGCTTGGTGCCTAGTGTCTAAGTAGGGATTCAGTGAATGAATGTTGAGTGAATGCATGAAGTAGATAGGACATCTCTGGGTGCAAGGGGAGTGACAAATTAGGAAACAGAAACATGTGGGACCAGTTCTATGACAGGGAAATACTCCAGGAACACGTGGAAGAGCACATTGATCATGAGAGGAGGGACAAACTTCCTATTCTTCTGACAGTTTGTATCCTGGGAGTTGTCACCCCAGAAAAGCAAAAGAGACTTGACATTAAGTAATTCAAAATCAACACAAATACATGATTCTTTACTCAATAAGCATACACCTGAGTTTTAAGTTGTCAACATAAGAAACATCCAACCCTGTAAATATTTTTATGAATTTATTTGAGCCAAAGTAACAATTGCTAGGAAAAAAAACTTCAGTGGACTGAGAAAACGCTTTGGAAAATGGCAGTTTTGCACCTTATTTTACACATTACAATCAAAAGTGAAGACTAAGTGGATTACACAAAATCCATTGGTGATAGAGTAGGGAGGCCAGAGAATGCAAAGCAGGGAAACCTCTGGGATCAGGATTGGATAAAAAGTAAAATGATAGACACATGCTTCTTTTACATAGGTGGGTATAGGATAGTTACCTGTCAACAATGAGCGTGACAACAATAACCTTGGGAGGATTTGTGGTCTCCCTCTGGTGTGGTGCCTGTGCTTTGAGGGGCCCGGCAAAAGGAAATAGGACTTTGCAAAGATGTGTTACTGTAGATGCAACAAGACAATTGACAGGCTTGATTAAGAAAAAGACTATCTTTTGTCAGGGAAGACTCTAGCCCACCATGACTGCCTGCTATGACCTGCTTTTAGTTAGAAAGTTTTCATTTCAGATCATCCTATGTGTTTACTTTAGGTCTCTGGGTTTACAAAGCCCTCACACAGGCCTCTCCTGAGTTTGTCAGGTTTGTATGTGGCCCCCTTTTGTCCACAGACTGATGGGTTAGGTTAACCAGGAAAGCAAGTGGATGGTCTGAGCGACACGTGGAAGCACTCCTTGCTTTGGGAATTTCATCTAACAGCCTGGTTTGGTGAGCGATGGGGGAAAATGTGAAGCCTGAGATTGCAGGGGAAGCAGGAAGATGTTACCTGTCATCGGTAAAGAATTTGAACTCTCTTCTGGAGATAAAGCATTCCGGGAGAGGAATGACAAGCTTGTAATTCGGATGCATGAAAAATCGCCCTGGTGGCTGTGTGCAGAATGGATGGAAGAGGTTAGCCTCCGCGGGCAGACCATGAAGAGAAGGCTGTTAAATCGGCTCAGGTGAGAGATGACAAAGTTGGAATTAAGGCAACAGTATCAGTGAGGATGGAGAGAAACAGTAAAAGTGAAAAATACGGAGACATAGATAATCTCATGTCCAGCGGTGGAGTAGGAGGAAAATGGCAGACTGAACGTTGAAAGATGCCCCCCAAGGTGCTGACAAAGCCCAGTAGCAGGTTTCCTGGCTTGTCTCCAAATTACATTCTGTAGTCTCTTTTATTGCCTTATTAATTGTCCTGACTCTATTTCAGTGGCATAAAGCAAAATGAATTTCAAAATCCAGATGTGTGGAAGAAGTATCACTAACTAGAGCTTCCGTAAGTATTAAACTTCTACTAAACATATTTAATTAAGAATTAATAAGGTGGTGGTTTGGAAATTAAATCCCCCATGATTGTCAGGGAAGAACACCTATTGAGGTATAAATATATGAAAAATAAATCTACTCGCAATGTAATTAATTCAAATCTGCAGAACCAATAAGTGTGTGACGGTGTTCCTATTATTACATTACACTTGTGAGGAATGCTCAGGAATTTAATTAGCATTTACCCATACAACTAAAGAAAATGAGATATTAAGCATGCTATCTAATTAACTAGCTATAGATTGCCTGTTAAATAAATATTAAATGTATAAACACTTGAGACCAGGCTGAAAATGTGGTCCTACCTAGATATCTGTTTGCTCATGAGTCTTTAAAAAAACAAAACAAAACAATTGCAGTTAATTCCAAGAACAAAAAAAAATACACAGAGGGATATGTATATTTTGTCCCCATGGTTATTTACTTTTTATTTTTAGTTCCATAAGACTTTGCCATCACCTCCCTCTCCAAAGTTAGGCTAGAACTTGAACTATGAGATCACATGCATCAGCAACACTCTGGTCAGGTATGTTAGGATGTCAATGTCCCCGTCTGCAGATATAGCCACTGAAATATGGACATGTTACTTTGACCAATATCACACAGCAAGGATGTGATGCAGGCTCTGTCAGTGCACCCTTGCTAAATATCCTTCAGTCCCGCAAAGCAGCCATGATGATCTCTATGTAAATTGTGGGCCACCCCTCCCTAGGAAACTCCTCAGCAAGTTCCCATACCAGGAAGAGGATATGCTTTAATCTTTAAGGTGTTACATGATGTGTCTACTGCTAACCTTCACCCTGACCTTGGCTCCGTTACATGTCCGTTACATGTCTCCTACAGCTCTCCTCTTTATTCGTTCTACACCCAGCACCAGTGTTTTAGCTGTCTCAGCAGCAGGGCATTTGCTATATCTCACTCCTTCTGATCCTGCTTATCTCTGCACAAATGTTAGCTTATCACTCAGTGCTTCCATAGTCGCTCTTTATAAAAGAGTGGTCTCATTCCCGCTCTTTCATCACATTGCATGTGCCCATACGCACACATACATATTCCCCAAGGGAGCATCCTTGGATTCTGGTTACTCTGTTTAAGCTGAGTAAACCCACACTCCCCATACACACACACACACACACACACACACACACACACACACACACGTACATTTATGGGCTCTCCATGCCTGACCAGAATTATTATTAGTGTCCTCATTTTGGTATGGCTCCATTCCTCCACAGGCATAAAGCAAGCATAGTCCATTTATTTTTTAGATGTGGTGCTCAATGCTTAACACTCATGATCTCATTTAACTCTGACATGTAATGCTCAGAGTGTGCACACTGCTTGCTTATTATTATTGCCATTTGGCGATGAGTACACATCAGGCCAAATCCATTGAACAGCTTGCTTGGGACTGAGCCTCTAGTAACTGTTGGAATGGGAATTCAAACTCAGGTCTGTTTGTGCTTGTAACCACTGCCCTCTCTGCCCATGTGACTGTTCCTGACCCCATGAGGGATAACAAATAATTCTCTCCTTCGAGCTGTTTTATTTCCTTTATACTCATGTATTTTATCATGTGGGCCCCTTACTAGATGGAGAGTTCTAACAGGCTACTTACTCACCACCAGGTATCTAATTCCTAATGTGCTGAAACGGAGAACACACTCAGTAAGTAAATCCTTGTATTGTTGCAAAGGATGACATAAAGGAAATACATAGAGTTAAATTGTTTAGCAATGACATAGGAGTGATTGATCTTCATTTGCTGTGGGGCAATCGGGGAAAGCTCTTCAAAGCAGGTGGCATTGGAAATGAGCCTTGAAGAATGGCTAATGATAATAACAACAATAATTTGTAATGTGCAGGAAGGTGTAAAGGTGGTTTGATGGTAGAGAGGTAGCCTACATTGCAAAGGGCATTCCAGTGTCCTTCTAAGCCAATAGACACACAGAAATACTCTCTCAATGCTGAATTTACCAGTATATCTGTCACTCAACTTCAGGTCTTTGCAAGTCAGTGTTTATCAAGCTAAAAGCTGGAAATCAGAGAGCTGTCAGGAGTGAGGCAGCGGAACAGTGACATCTCTCCTGACCCAGCCTAAACTAGAACACACAGATGGAAAAAAAGGACGTGCTGGTGGTTGGCTCCAATGGTGTGCAATGAACCGGAGAGAATGATCCAGTGCGACAGCCTGGAATGTGTCAGAATGGATTAGGGACGCAGGTCAAAGGTGGCCGCAGAGTGTCGCACTAGCTGACAGTTCCAGAGTGAAAGTCCAGCGGAACAGCCCCAGGAGATGCAGGAAGGCAGCGGGCACCACAGGCTGGCCTGTGACTGCTGGAGCAGATGGGGACAGCCTGGCAGCACATCCCCAGACACGCTGAGTGCGTTTGCTGAGGACAGAAGCATGTTCTTATCAAAGGCTCTGCTCTTCTTTGAAGAAGGGGGGACAGCAGGCACTCTAATTAACTAGACCTGTTTCCACTTCTAAATCACGAAGCCAGACTCCTTACAGGAAAACCTAGCGTCTTCTCTTTGCCTTTTAAGAAGTCATTCATAGTTTCAAATACTAATCTTCTCACTTGCTACAACCTAAGCTGTATATAAATATGAAAAGAAATGTTGCTGGGGGCGGCGATGAAAATCTTGGCAAATTCTGGAGGCAGCACATGGTAACTTTGGTTTGAATGCTGTCACGTCAGCCTGTCTCCATTTGGCTACTCGTCTCTGATTTGTCTTCTCCCACCCTGCGCTGGCACAGGTGTGGACATGCTTCCTTCCTTCCCTCCAGCGTCCGCAGGCCCTGAGATTCCCCGCTCTTCACTCAAGAACTCCAGAACTTAGGAAATGACTCCCCGCCATGTTAATGCTCAGTGGGCTTCTCGTTAAAGCAGATGAGAGTAGGGATTTCCAAAGGGAGAAAAATAAAATGACACAACCACCCGAACAAAACAGAAGTCGAGAGGAGTCTGCCTCTGCACACAGGGTACCTCATGCCTGAGACAGACTGCGGGGCGGGCATCAGCCCGACGGGCTCTAAACGACTGGTGTGCCCACGGAGGAAAGGGCAGGGTCTGCCCTTGCTTTGCAGGGCAGTTCAGTTTCGCAGGAGCAGCCATTTCTGAAGATGTTTGTCTTGATGTTTTCTATTTTTTGGAGTGTATATTTTGTTTGTCATTGTTTTGCAGTATTTTTTTAAATCAAGGAAGCAAGAAAGCAAAGACTCAATCTGACAATTAACTGTTGAAGACCTAATCATTGTTAAGCACTATGCAGGGTGTTTATGTACAGGGTCTGGGACAAATAACACCCCTTTTTCATTATAAAACTGTTTACTACAAAATCATAAGCATGTAATTCTGTAACATAACAATATCACACTCAAGCACACCTCATGACATTTTAGGTGAAGTGTTCAAGTTGCTGTCCATCTGTGTGAGACATTCAGGTACCCTACCAACCACACTCAAGCAAGCCTTACTTCTGCCAGACCCTGTGTATAAGTTACCCAATTTGTTTGAGTTCAGTTTCTGGTACTACACTACAGATGAGTTATTAAACTATTTCATGTGATTAACTGATTAAAAAATTCAATGTAGAATGCATATGAGTTTGCGTAGTAGCTCAATAAATATTTAAATTTTTTCAATTGCCCATGTATATACAGAGTTTTACAAAGTTTTGTAGGCAGTCTTAACACTCCTGATGCCAAGCATTTAACTTAATGATTGTCTGGTTTGAGGGTCAGAAAAGAATAGAGATTTTCCCTGGAGCAATTCTATGTGTCTATTTTAAGGGGTGGATTGGGGACACAGTTCTAGACTTCCTTTTATCTCTAAGTCATTGTGTGGTCCGTGACGGAGCTCCTGGCCTACCTATGCTGTACGTTCATGTGTAAAATAAGTAGGAATTACATAATTGAATGCAAGATCCCGGCATGAACCCATAGCCTAAAACCAAAAGCCACAGACTCTGAAGGCATGCATTTTGGGCTTGTTGTGATATATGGTTAGAATGGAAGGAAACAGTCAGAGCAACAGCATTTATGGAGGTGAAAACAGAGGCCAGAGAGAGAGGGGTGAACCATACCGGCGTTTGCATTTGATTAACGTGCCATGTGCCCCCATCTCATATTAGTTCTTTCTAATTCTCATCATGTCTCCATTTTCATATGTGGCTTACACTAAAACATACTGAAATTTGGGCATTTAAGTTCACGTCACTGCACACAAAGTTTGTAGTTAACTGGGATTCAGACCCTCTTATTTGTGGCCCTGTAAGCCACTCTCATGTGATAATTCACTCATGCCATCTTTCTAGTCTAAGTACTTGGGGTACTATGCTAATGGGATTTAATCCCAGTTCCTGAGAATTCTAACATGTAGCAGAGTTGAGGGAACAACTTGTTAATAGCAACTGTTTATACACGCCCTTTAAAAAATATTCCCACCCAATGATATGTTTTATTGAAATTTAGACAGAGGGAGGAAAGGAGGGAGAGAGAGATGGGGGAGGGGGCAAAGAGAGAGAGCGGGGAGAGAGAGAGAGAAAGAGAGAGAAACATCATTCAGTTGCTTTTTGTATTCACCCCAACCAGGATTGAACCTGCAACCTAGGTATGTGCTCTGACCTGGAATTGAATCTGCAACCTTTGGGTGTATGGGATGACACTCCAACCAACTGAGCCATCCAGCCAGAGCTTTATATGCCTTTCTTATTGGACCTTGTAAGGGAAAGTTTAATGAAAATTCAAATAACACAGTACTTACGTTGGGGGAAAATATTAATGAAAAGGCAATAGACTCGGTAAGAGCGACATATGGCAATAAAACATCCCTGAGTACAAACAATATAGCTTTCTGCTTGGCTGTGCAGTAATATATCCATGAATTCTCTAACTCGGTGGAGATGGATCTAGAGTTCTTCTCCTCACTTTACTTGGCATCTCTTTTATCTCATTCTGCCAAAGTCTAACTGAGTAATTAAGCCCACAGAGCCCTACGGAGTGTTACATACGCACCCCTTCTGACACTGCGTAGAGAGCACTGCATACCGGGGAGCCACTGGTTCATGACTCAAAGAAACTCATCTCTGTTGTTGCCTCGTGCTGGGTGCAGACGCAAGTCTGGCATAGCATAAACCCTGGTGGATAATGGATTACGTTACATGCATCAAATTACAAAATGCACAATTCTTTTTAAATTTCTCTAACGGGTGCCCTTTTGTCATTTTTTATGCATTCGAGGGCTATGGTAGATATAAATTTATCATTTGAAATTCAAATGATTATAGTTATAAAGCTGCTGACGCGTAAAAACAGGAAATCTAGCATGTATCAGGATCTGAATGCAATGCATGATTTGCTGAACTTTTATGATAATTTCAATGAATTATTGAATTAGCTCTGTAGTTTTACAAATATGCTTGAAAAATGTTCAAATGGTTGTAGCAACAAATAACACTTTTGTGGTCTTTCACCCTGCTTGAAAAATAAATTTTAGCTGACAGGCAAGTTTGAGACATAGCATCCACTCATCAAAGAACAATAAAATATAATTATTTAAATTTTGCAAGGTCCACTGGAAAACTAACTTAAGCTCTTATTACCAGCCTGGCTCCCACTGCTCTTCAATATTCAGAGTGTTTATTGACTTCAGCATTTTCCCACAAAAAAAAGATCTTTAAAATTAAATCTAAAGTTCATGCAAAATAGTTCAGGCTGATAGAATTTTAAAGGATTTAATTGTGACCAGAAAGAGACCCCGGATTCCAATGACACTGCAATAGAAATGCACATTAGAGGTTGTTTAACATTTTGCTGACATCTGCACCATCCGCTGGTTCTATCTATGTAAATATGGACCAATTGGATCATAACACAAAGATGACTTGAATCTGTCTGTTTCCTGTCATCTTACTGTGTAAGCAATATGCTAGGTTTTGCTAACACTTCTGAGTTTGGAAAACTCAAAAGCCTCAGATTGGCTGATTTTGTTTTCTAAGTTATTCTCTTTGCCCAAGTTTTAATGGGAATACTGAGTTAATTCAGCATGTCTGGTTTAGGAACCACTATTTTTTTTTCATTCTGTCTACAGGCTTGACTTTACTAGGTGACTGCTAATAGCCTCATCATTGAACAAATATCTCCCACCATCTCTCTTATTTGATGCACTTAGTTTTCGCTGATATAACTGAACATTAAAAAACAAACCCCTACAAAGCACCTCCTCTGTGCAAGGAACTATGTTAAAAATTAGAGATAGTTTGACCAATTATCATCTTGTAGACTCATTGGCATTTGCTATACCTAAAGAGTATTTTTCCAACTCCATTTTATCATTTTATCCACTTAGATGTATCTTTTATCTTAATTAAATGGAAGGTTATATCAGTGGGACAAAGAATGTCATAGTCCAGAGTAAGGATTATTTAATGTGCTATTTAGTGTAATGGTATAAGTTCAAATTTGTTGACACAGCCACTGATGTGAACGTTGAAAGCTGATCCATAACTTAATCTCCTCAACAAGTCTGTGAGGTAGGCAGTGATTAATTATTTATCTATAGTATTTAGTTGAAAACATTTCAGTCCAGGAATTTTCTCAAACTCTCACTTGGCAAAAAAATAAAAACAGAGGATACCCATTTAAACTTGAATTTCAGATAAACAATAAATAATTTTTAGTGTAATCCTGCCCTATATCGCAGTTTGAATATTCTTACAAAAACAAATGAAAATTACTATTTGGTGTTTATCTAAGGTTCAAATTTCACCAGGATTCTCTATTTTATCTGGAAACCATGCACATAGTTGAAGTAGAGTTATAAGAGTCACAGCATTTATTTTAAACTTCAAACCCAGGATACTTGCCATGATGCTATAGCTTAAAATGGTAACCTTAAGCCACAGCAATTCTCAGCCACAAGGTTATACAAATGTAAGTCTGTAGTTGAGATGATTAGCAAAGTAGAAACCATTAACATAGTTACCTAACCAGTACTACCTTTGTCCAATGAAGAATAATTATAAAGCTTCAGAGCAGGCTCACTTTCAATGTCACTCCAAGCAATGATCAGATGACTTTTCTAATTTCTTTTCATCTTGAATGTGTGTTCTCTGTATGCCACTGATATTAACCAACACAGTTGATTAAATTAGTACTGAATTTGACTAAGAAGTATTGCATTCCAGGGGGATAAAACAATAACCTTGAACCCACCATGTACTGATTATTAATTTCTTATTATTATGTATTAAATATATATTTATGAACTCTAATATCGTCTATTGACTTTTATAGAACCATATATCCACCTGAATTAAAATGCTATGCCTCAAGCTATTCAGCCAAAGTATTCTCTTGTATTGGCATGCTATATTAATGATAGTTCACCACTGTTTCTCAGATGTGAAAAAAAAATGTATGATTTTTTAGTAAAACACTCAATGCCCAGTTAAGAGCACACAGTTTTGATTATGTAATGAAGTCCTCCTCTTCATCTTTGACAAAACTTCCTCACCCTTTTCTGTGTCGTTAACTTTAATATTGAGTCCTGACCCCTTGCATTCTTGAACATTCCTTGATAAGAAACATCAGCATTTACAGGGGTCAGCATTGTTGAGTCACGAAGATAATGGCCTAGAAGTCAGGATCCTCGGCAAATCCACGCTCCTTTGATTTTTCATTGTGTGCCTTTGGCAAGTTACTTAGCTTCTCTAAACCTTAGAAGCTTCATGCGCACAATAGATGTAAAGACACTGCTTAGGGCAGATTTATCTTTTAAAATCCTTGTGAACAACCTTTATGGAAAAATAACTACCACGTAGTGAGCACTGTGGTTATAATTTTTGCTACCTATACCTGATGGAGCAAGGTTTATTATTTTCCCTGGAACTCCTCTATAAAATTCACTCATGAACAGAGCACTTTGTTTATCCTTTTATTTTAGTAAAAGAATTTCCGCCTGGTTTTATTTTTTTTAGCTCTTTCTTTATTCTGACCTCATCCTTTCTGGTTTTTACCAGTAATACTACTAGTAGCCAGATATGGTGAGCAAGGTTCTGTGTTAGGCAGGAAAAAATGAAAACTTATTTTTTATGTCCTAAGAACTATTGATTGTCTATGATTTGGGGACATTTATCTAAATTCTCATCTTCATTTGTAGACAGAGAAACTATATGTTATCTGGAAGAGCTGATGTGAGAACGAGAGATAAAGTATCCAGGACATAGTGAGTTATCAATAAATAATAGCTATTATTTCACTCAAATAGAAGAGAGGTCTGTTTGAAAAGGCAGGCTTGGGGTTGCCTTGGTAGACTATCTGGAGCACCAGGGAGTCTCCCCCATTAGCCAAGATAGTGGCAGGGGGAGGTTCTTATACTGATGCATGAAAAATTAGCAAGATATTATATAAAAAAGTCCTCCCCCAACCCTTCAGCACCAGATTAGAATGGGGCCAGGGGAAGGCAGGCACATGCGCCATAGAAGTCAAAATGGTGCAGGGCGAGGTGCTGGACCACAGAGGCCTGTTAGTCTAGCCTGGGGAAGGAAGGGATTGGTTGGGAGGTAGACCCACCTGAAGCAAGTGAAAGTTTGGGAAGTTGATTGGTCATTTTGAGAAAACACCTGGTCTATCCCAGGATGTAGTAGACCATCCTGCGTGGCGTAGGCCCAGCCCCCAGTGGCAAATATTTACTGCAAAATAACTTCCTAAAAACCATGCTAAACCTTCCAAGGACCAGTATAACTGATTCAACCACTTTTGCCTTTTCATTTGCAAGTACCCCTCTTCTGTGATGTGATTACCGGCATCCTCTCCTTTGTTTTCTGTATAAGGTAACCACCTAAAGCAAACCTGTGCATAGTTAATGAGGACCTTCTTGTAAAGTGCCCAGTAAGACAATAAAAGTTCATTGGAGGAAGGGCGAGGTTTTCGCTCCCCTTGAGAGAGAAGCTGCTCATCCTTTTCTTCCACAGGATTCAGTAGTCTATGTGAATTTCTTTTGTTTCAGCTGCAACACCATGGACCCCATGGACCCCATGAGCAGGGGTCAGAGATGCCACACCTAAACTATTATAATCCCAGGAGAACAAAGGGGATGTGACACTCTCTCTCTCTGCTTCATGACCTCTACTGTACTGAGTACTTGCCTGTTCTCTCCCTGGACAATGTGGCCCTAGCAGCCACGCAGCCCATGACCTCCAGGACGAAGTCTCTCCCTCTCCCACACTGGGTGATGCAGTTGCCAGTGTGTTCACATGCTCTCCCAGGAGTACATGACCTGGAGGCTCGAGCAGCCTGCATGGCCTCTGAGAGGGAGCCTGAAAGGGACAGCAGCTGGGAACGAGCCAAGTTACCTGGATTGGGACTAAAACTGCTTAGCCACCCATGGGCCCCAAAGGACTGTGCTTTAAAATGGAGCAGGACCTCTGGACACTGGCTTTTGTCTTGGTCTTTCTGAGGATGGTTGGACTTTTTCCACAGCCTGGCTGAGGAGGTAGGCTTTGAGATGGGAGTCTGCCCTCCTCCCAGATCATGCAGCACCTGAATAAAACCAGCATCTACCTATGAATCCAGCTTTTGTGGCAGCAGGCAGCTGACCCTCCTATTTTTGTTTGTTTACAAACCCCCTTCACCCATAGCAGTTGCTTAATATGTTGTACCCTGACGTACACACTTTGGGGAGGCTTATTTGGTAGTAAACATAATTCTTTATAGAAAGGTAAATAACCTTTTAAGAAAAAGAAGAAAAATAAAAGAAGCAGTGAGTTCACACGGTATGTTGGCACGTTGCTAGTTACATTTTGCAGGTCATAGGACAAAGGTAATTAATGGCGTTGTTTCTTCCCATCTTAGAGATGAGTCAGGTAAACTTAGATCAATCATTTGTAAACATGGAAAAGTGACTCTGCCTCGTGAGATCAAGGTAGTAAAGTAATCCTCACAAACTTTGTCAGGTGGGTATGAGATAAGCTAATATATCATAAGCACCAAGCACACAGATAGGGACTCGAGTGCCGGTTCCAACCCAGACACTTTCCAAGTTCATACTGTGCACAAGCTGCATGGGATTGCTTTCCATCAAGGGGGGCCCATGGCGGCAAATGAGGGGCCAGGGCTTCCATTCGGAGCGTGTCAGCAGCAGATCGGGTGTTTTCAGTGAGCAAAGGTGAACCACGGCACGTGCGTACAGTAGAAACCTGAAGCCTGGCAGCGACAACAATCACTCCTGCACTGGCATTCCGAGAGGAAAGTGCTTGTCAAGATCAAAATGCTAATCAGAGCTTGCTGGGAAAGTTAGTTCCCAGCTGCATGCGAAGCAGCAGGTTGCTTGAAGCAGCTGCACAGTGTGTTAGCACCTCGTCTTAACGAGATTGTCTGTGCACGAGTGATCAGGAAATGGTCAGAAATAAAACCAAGGAAGTAGGTGTTCATAGACATCTGAATTACTACAATTAGTTCTAGAGAGCCCTGCATTCCCAGAAGGCATTTGGGTCTCATGGTAAGAATTAGGAGCCAGACCTGATGGGGCTTGAATCCCAATCATCATTTTGCCTAGGTGGGTCTCAGTCACTTCTATAAAGTGGGGATGTTAGTATCTGTAGCAAATATTTTTAAGGATAAAATGAACTCATTCGTGTATATTAGAGGTGCAATATGTCATAAATTATGCCAAAATTTAGCAGCTTAAACAACTGCAAACATTTATTATTTCACCAAGTTTCTGAGGGTCAGAAATCTAGGAATTGGCCCGATGAGTGATTCTGACTCAGGATTGTTCTGAGGTTGGTGTTAAATTGTGGGTGGTGGTTACGATAATCTGAAGATTTGACTGGGATTAGAGAGCGTGCTTCCGACTTTACTTATGTGGCTGTTGGCAGGACTTCTTTCCTTGCTGTTAGAATGGCAGCCTGGTTCTTCGCGTGGGTTTCTCTACAGAAACTCACAACAGGACCCCGCACTGCTCCCAGGATGAATAATCCGAGAGAGAAAGAAGAGCCAAAGAGTGAGAAGCAGCATGCACAGCATAACCTGGACAGAAGCAATAGTCCTCATGTAACCCGACCTCAGATGTGACATAGTGTCCCTCTGTATTCTGTTCACTAGAAGAGTCACTGAATCCAGGTCCCAGTCATGGGGAGGAGACCACACAAGGGCAAGCATCCCTTGGAGACGGGATCGCTGTTCTATTTTAGAGGCTGCCTACCATGGCACGTAGAGTACTTACCAAGTGAAACATAATAAATAAATGCCAGTTAAAATCAGAAAACACTTTTAAAACAATTTTCTACAGTTTTGTTTAAATATGCAAAATACGTATAATTGCCTTTAGTACATTTTTTTTTAGTTTATGTAAGTTGTCAATGTGAAGTTGAAGATTTACAGTGGGTCCTTGAAGAATATTAGTTGTCTGCCATCTTCTCCCCCTTAAATTTCAATATTCCTTGATCTTGAAATATTTTTGTAATACATCTGTTAGAATTTTCAGTCATCTTTCCAACAGCCTGAACTAACCCACTTATTTTTGGCATCCAGAGAAAAAGTTATTATTTTTCTCTTAAATTATATGAAAGAAATCAATTTTTTGTTAATGCACAGGTTTAAGGTTCAAAAGAATGAGAATGATCTCAATGATGATTATCATTTGGCACTCATTTCTTGTTTTAATCTGTGAATAAATCTAAATCCTCCCCTCACTACATAGATTCTTTTGATCCATGCAAAATACTGATATTTCTTTAATTCCACAAGCATAAGTTTCAAATCGAAATGAATGGTTGTCCAATACAATTCCTTTGTGGGAGAGGTGTGGGCATGGTGAGGAGGATTCCAGGACGGTGATGCTGAAGACCTCGATGTCATCACCTTGTCAGTACACTGCCCTACCCCCACCATGGTATTTCTTATTTCAAGGAACAACAGTACCATTTGCTGAGTCACTTCAACCAGGCCAGAGCTTTATCTAGAAATGCTGTCTCCGTTTTGTTCCTGATAAACGATCACATCAAGCTCTGCTATGTTACTTTCTGCAGATCACCTAGACCCAGAACTTTTGCTGCCCACCCCCAGCATTTCTTCCCTTGGAGGGAAATAATGTTAGTGTGAATTATATGCAAATGTTCTCTAAATATTCCTTCTTCCTCCAACTCCTTTATTCTCTAATGCAACCCCATGGAGCTGTCAATTAGACCATCCTGTTGGATAAAGTCTCTGTCTTCGTTCAAAGGACCTTTATAGCCCCAGCTAAATGAACCTCTAGAATACACTATATAAAACACTACAAAATCTGGTCCTGGACGGTCTCCCCAGTTTTATGTTCCACAACTGTAAACTGAACACACACACATCTGACCTATCTGCTACAACAAAACTAAACTGCTTTGAGTTGCTGATTCCACCTCACTGACTTTTATGCTTTCATTCATTTGTACATGCAGTTTACTTTGCTGTCTCCCTAGCAAACCTGTATTCTTTCTTCAGTATCCATTATGTGGGCTCTGGCTGGTATGCCTCATTCGGTCGAGCATCATGCCACAAACCAAAAGGTAACAGGTTCAGTTCCCAGTCAGGCCACATGCCCAGGTGGATATTCCTATTAAGTGTCTTGGGCAGCCTTTCCAAAGCTGAGAGAGTAAACAGCTCCTTCCTCCCTCTAAGTCTACACCTTGTAGACATCATATTACTGTTCTTCTAAGCCTAATCAGTAACAATGTACTGGCTTCACTACAAAAAATAATCATCTTGGAACTAATAGTGCATTTATCCTATCGTTACTACTAAAATATAATAGATGACTATACACGTTACCAATAATAAGTTGAACCATATACGGTTGTTGACTTTGAAAGTAAAAATATGGTCACCAACTGGCAATTTCATATGATCTATCATATTTGATAAACCTTCTCCTGTGCACTGGGTGGGGCAGGGTGTGTTCTAATGGGCAGAAAGAACATCATTTGGTAAAGAATTGGGAGGTATTATTAATATTTTATGTGCCATCTTGTGGAAGAAAACTTCTTTTAAATAAAATTAAAAAGTGAATCATTAAGGTCAATAGACATGGGTTATATAGAAATAGATTTTAGCTAAATATATAAATTTAAGGCTTCAAAGGAAATGAATGGAACACCTAAAGAAATGGGGTGTGTATATATGTGCGTATATATACACACACACACACACACACATACACACACACACATATATATATTTGTTGCATTAATGGCTGTGTCTTGTATTTAAGAAGAGGTTAATTGGCCACATGCATGGCATATTCAAGAGGACAATAAAAGGTAAAAATTACTATGAATTATAATATTTTTGTTCTAATAATGTATTAAAACATCTATATAAGATGTTTCTTCAAAATGTTCACTTTATGGACTTCAGATATCCATTATCTGGATAATATCTATATCGAAAATTCCATGAATGATCTAACAAACTCCAGTGTATATTCATCACTGATCTACAGATAACCAGACAATATCTATAGTATCTATATTCTTAGGTATAACTATACCAATCTATATCTATATTTATAACCATATCAATATATTAATATAATTCTAGTGTTAGCATGAATACCTTTTCCATGCAAGAATCAACAGACATACAGCCTGGTAAACCAAGTTCCTGGAAGGTAGCCCAGCCCTGTGATGTAGGTGGGAAAATCTATTTGAGGTGAGGGGGAGGGTGGTGTTAGAATGATTCCTTTTTATCCCATCAAGCCATGTGGCTGCCCACCCATCCATAAGCTGCCAAACAAACGCGATCTCCTCCCCGTTTCCCTTCCTAAGCTGACTCTCATGCTGATCAAAAGCTTCTCGATGTCCTCAGCTCCTCCCACCCTGCGGGAAGGCCCCCACTTGGCCAGGGACTCAAATCAATTTGGCTTGGCTTAATCCTGCAGGGGAGATATCACACCAGGAGTCACTTTCTTGGTTCCAGAGATGTATGCAAATGTATGACACAGATTGACTGTTCCTGAAAGGGAGGCGTCTGTTTTGGCCACAGTTTGCAGTGGATCTGAGTTGTTTATTTTCTGTCAAGAAGTTTCTTGGGTTGCTTTTGGCTCAAGATTCACTTTGAAGTTGATGGATCACACTTCCGTTTACTTCATAAACATTGAGCTTCTAATACACTGATGGACTGGCACTGGAAGCTGTGGGCAACTGAGAACAAAAGTGAGTTAGATGTTCTCCATGACCCTGAGTAACTCGTAAACTCCCATGAGTAAAACACTGCTTATTGCTAACAGTAAGCCTTAACAACATATTAATCGAGCACATAGTAGGCATTCAATAACTTGATCAATGAGGCACTAGAGCTGTTGTCATACTTTTGTAGAAAGCTAGAGGAAGTCTGATTTTCATGTTATAGGACAGAAAACACCTGTCTCTTCCATTTCTCTAAAGGTTGCCATCTAACGTCCCTCCCAGGCTCACCTTAAACCATAAATGTGGAAATGAAAAATCTAAGCAGACGGTTTTGCCTGAATAAACTAGAGAAGTGGAAAAACATGTAATATATTTGGGAAATGATGAGCAGATTGTGGCATTAGGGGTTTGGGGCACATCAGGTAGAGTTAGTCGAAATATAGAATCATTAGATAAAAGCAGATTGGGGCTGGGGCACTAGTTCATGGCAAATAACACATCTCTTAATAAAACAAAACAAAACAAAACACCCTCAACCACCAGTCTCACTATTTCTTCTCCAGTGTGTTTTCTTGCCATTGTTTGACTGCCTAATTTGGCCCTTATATATTTCACAAAGTCTGAGGCATCACCTTAGTGCAGTGATTTTCAACCTGTGTGCCATAGGAACTTTAATTTAAAACATGCAGTACCTGACTATTTAATCAGGGGCACTGACCTTTTTTTCCTTTAGACTGTCAAGTAAAAAAAAAAATGACAACAGCCAACACAACAATAGCCATTTGAGGTGAATGAATCAAAATTATACCTATTTCTTATCTGATTGGCAAAAAATATATTTTTTGATGTACCACAGAATTTCAGTAATTAGTTTATGTGTGTCATGAGATGAAAGAGGTTGAAAATTGCTTCCTTGGTGATCTTCTGAAGCTAATGCTCACTTAGGACAAAATGTAGCAGCGCTGATTTCTGTTTCTCACTAGGCGGGCCAGACCCATCTCTGTCTTCCCCCAACTGTGGTCAGTTCCAACCTATGTCATGGTAGAGATGGATAGACCAATGGGGTGGCTGGTCATTTCCTCTTTAAAATATACACTCCTTGGAGAAGGACGGCTTGTTTAGTAAATCCAGCAAATGGTATCAAAATCAACTCCCTCCAAGCACGAAATCATCAGAAGGCAAAAACAGCATTCAGCAGCTTGGGTGGATGGGTCTTTGTATTGTGCACATGAGAATTAGATCCAACCAGTCATTGGTCCTCAACATGCTTACATTTTCTCCTTAGAAAATATTGTACTGTGTCTCATATGTATAAATAGTCAAGCATGGGTATTTTTTGTATTATAACTATTTAAGTGTGTCTTTCCAATGAGCTTCATTATCTCATAGTCATGTATATAAACCAACACACATAAGACTTTTAGTGCCTCAAAAAGGAGGAGTAACTCATCCAACTGATCAGAGATTTTATGCATAGTCATGTAGAATTAAACATTAATAAGGAGGAGAGCCCTGTAGAAAATTTCAACCATTTTCTCATCTCATGCTGTCTTCTCTATGGTGTTGTTTAGTAATCCTCATTTGGATCTCAAAATGCACCTTCTCTGGTGAATAAGCTCCCTGATCAGCTTGGTGGGGCATGAACTGTTCAACTCAGGTCACCTCTGGCTCAGGTATGCGACAGGAGGAACCAGGTGGACAGATGAAGCAGAAGCTAAATGTAGGCAATTTATGTCAAGGAGATATTAATCTAGTTACTCTGAATGTTCATTCTACTTCTGCTTCCTTAACAATGGTCAGATTTTCTGTTTCATAAAGTTTCCAACAGCTGCATTGGCTGGGGAGTCCAGAGAAATTGCTATACACTGCCACTTATTAACCATGTAAAGAGTGCTTAATGTTGCCTAAGAAGCTTCCCCATCTTTAAAACAAAGGTATTATTATTACCTCCTTCAGAAGAAAATTGTGAGAATTAAATAATCTAATGCATCAAAAACTTTTAGTGGCTCAGAGAGGTCTTCTGCACTTAAAATTTCATCATTTAAAATTCTGAACTCCTGTCTAGGCAGACAATTTACTAGGCACTTGAGGATTTAGCATAGAATAAAAGATACAAGTATAAGAATCCTGCTTTCATGGTGATTATATTATAGTGCTTAAGGACAAACAATAATCAAGAAAATAAGTGAATAATCAAAACTAACAAGTCATAGTAAAGGCTATATAAGAAATTCAAATGCTACAGTACAAATAAGTGGCTGTGGAGGTCCTCCCAGGAGAAATTAACCTTATTTTAAGATTTGATTGAACACAAGAAGTAAGTCATTATAACCATAGAAAGGAAGAGCATTCATAGTAATGTGAATTTCTAGGCAAAAATTCTTAAGCAATGGAGCACCCAAGGACCAGAAAGCCATTGCAGCTGGAAAGCAGTGAGAGGCGGGGGTCTGGAGTATTTGGACACGGAATGGAAGGACAGGAGGTAAGAAAGATGTATATGAACTATGTTACGCAAAGTTTTGTAGGCCACAGTAATGAGCTTGGATTTTATTCTAATATGCAAACTATGGAAGAGGATAGAATGATCTGACTTATATTGGAAAACGATGCCAGTGGCTTCTGAGGGAAGAAGAAATTATAGCGGAGCCAAGCGGAAGCAGAAAGGCTGCTGGTCCCCCAGGAGATGGCCACGGGCTGAGCGAGAATGTCAGCAGTGTGCATGCAGACTGAAGGCTGCGGAATAGGGCTGAGCAGCAGAGCTTTCTGTGATGATGGAAATGGTCAATATGGAAGCACTTGAAATGCGACTGGCGTGACTCTGGAACTCACTTTTAAATTTTTACTCATTGTAATCATTTTATTTTAATTATTTATTTTGTTGTATTGTTCCGTTACCATTTACCCCCTCATACCTCCTCCCACCTCCACCCACCCCCTCCCCGTCCCCCGCAATCACCACACTGTCTTCCACGTCCCTGAGTCCTTCAATAACCCCACGTGGCCGGCGGTTTCTCCATCGAGCAGAGCAGCTCTGGAGAGGGACCGATTGGAATCAAACCCACATGCTTTCAGAAGCCCATGCCCTTAACCACTGCCCTGCTGCACTGTCTCTCGTCACTTGAAAGATGAGAGACAGCAATTTCTTAGCTGTTTCGTTTGTAACTTCTTCTGTGTTCTGTGACATCGCGAGGGCTATTACCGACAGAGAAGGAGCTCAGACAGTGTCACCCAACACTGTCCCGTAGTTTGTGCTTCGGCTGCAGCCAACCTGCTGCGTAATCCCGTCTTTGATCGCACCGAGTAGTATGAAGTGGGAAGGAAAGACACATTCGCTTTCTAAAAACACTTAGTTGTCCTAGTGATGTGTTTAGCACCAAAGACCTGCTTTTTAAATTGTAAAGAGGTTGAGTTTAAAACTGTGCCTTTCTAGTTGGTGGTTAATTTATGGCATAATTATTAGGGACAACAAATAGCTTCTCTGGGGTGGCAGAAATGCAATTAGATTGTCACAGACTGTCAGTTGTTGTATTTGGGTGTGATTTTTTTAATGCATCCCTTATATAAGCCTCTGATGCTAATAATAACAGAAACAGAACTTGCTGTGTTCTTTTTAAGAAAGGGGGAGAAATCATGAACACATTCTGTTATATTCAGAATGATAGTTGCAGCAAGAAAGTTGCTGGAAATATGGGAGTTCTCAAGATTCTCTTTGTGTACTGCCTACATTTAGTAAGAGCTCAATAAATACTTTAAACAAAATAAATAAATAAATAAATAGATAGATAAATAAATAAATAAATAAATAAATAATAAAGAAGTAAACTGAAGGCCTTTAAAAGTAAAACTCCAGAATAAGAATATCCCAGCTGTGTCCTTTTTCTCAAGTAATCCTTGATAAGGTTTGTGTATCCTTGTTTCAATATATTTCTTGTAATATGTTTAATCTACATTGAAAATGTTCTAGTGTCCTCTAGGTTATTAGTTAAGGGCAGACACAATTGCTCATCCAGAGGAGGTTCTTAGGAGCTCTGGAAACATCAGTCCTGGAAGACCTCTGACTGTCCTCGCAGAGAAAATCTCTCCCCTGTGCAGGTGCCTGCTGAGTGTGATACGGATCAGGACAGATGCCTTTGGAGTCCTGTGCCCTATTCTAACCAACATCCTCTCTGATGGTCAGAAGCGACCTCTGGAAATAGCACAAACCCAGCTCTAGCATGTGGGTGAATAGTGTAGTTCATCAAATTTGGAGAGGTTTTGTTTTTTTTCCTCTCAAAGATGCAATCAGATTATAAACACATAAAACAAGCTGATGAACTGCAATAACAAGAGATTTCCCATGTGTCCTCTGAGTCTAAGCAGTACCTGTGGACTGAGCGAGCCTCCCTTTGAGGGAACTACTCCAAAGGGGGAGGTATCTTTAACTTTGGTTTCTGAAAATCACGGTGAAGAAGCAGAAACATCCTGGAGGATCTCAGCAGCAACCAGCAATAACTGAATAGGAAGCCAAGTCCACTCAGCTCTTCTCTTCCTAGTTATTTTCAGAAAACCTCTACTGCACCAGTCCAGGAGAAGGCCTTTCAGTGATATTAGTTTATGATCAGCAATATCCATCTTCTTGATTTCTTTTACAAGCTCTTTGATGTTACTTCAAGTAGACTTTAACAGGGGAGGAAAAAGAGGATGAGACATACATAATTTAATTTCTGTAATCTTTAATCCTAAATTTGTCTCCTGGAAAAGGGAGAAATGTGATGGTTTGAATATTGCTCTCTGAGACAGCCTGCCTCCAGGTAATTTATTCCATGAATAGCTTCTGAGCAGCAATTGAAGCCCCAGGTCCTGAGTTGGACCTAGATGCAACATTAGTGCCTGGGAGAGATGTGTCCCCACCCACACATAGTTTCAATAGATATATTGCTTGTAAGGGGAGATTCTGCCTCATTTTCAATATTGTCCCCTGAAAAGTACTGCACTAAAAACTTTTGGTGCCCGTAAACAGTTCAGTATTTATTAAGCACTCAGGACTCCTCATACGCTGAATTCTACCCACACGGGTCACAGTAGTCAGGTAACACTACTGACTACCTAGCAGTGTGTTCTTCTGTGGTGAACTTGAATCACCCCCAAGTCCTGTGTCTCCGAGGACTACCTCCTTTCCTAACTTCACATTTAAATATCCAGTAGCAACATAAAATAGTTATCTCGAAATTAAGAGGTCCACAATGCATTTGATTTCTATTCTCCAAGGCTCTTCTTCCTAGAGCCTTCACCCGATAGACACTATGGCCACTTATTCAATTGCTCATCACAATCCCCAGGAGTTCTTTCCATCTCTTCTTGTCTTTCCCCTCCACTGCCAATTCTTTATCTGTTTGTTTTGACCACATTTTGAAACATCCACCCTGCTCCACCTTCATGGCTGCTAGCCTGGTCCAGGCTGCCACTGCCACCAAGCTGGACCACTGTCGCAGACAACTGCTTGATCTTCCTTTTCCACTGTTGTCTCACTGCAAGCCATTCAACACATGGTAGATGGAAGGATGCTACTAAAACAAACCTCTCTGAAGAAAAAAAAAAACATTTAATTAGCATGTATTGGATTTTTATTTAAATTTCAACTTAAAGCAGGGCCTGAAGTGATCATCTCTCAACTGATTATTAAATACACAAAGCTCTTTCTCACCTCAGTGAATTTGTGAGTCCCCTGTGGATCACACTCTTCCTAGGGTTCCCATGTGCTTTCCTGGTTTCTTAATAACATTGAGGCTTCTTCAGCAAAACCTTAATTGACTAACCCTGATAGGGGTTATAACTATAAAGCCTTCAGTAAAATAAGCCAGCCACAGAAGGGCAAATACTCTATGGTTCCACTTATATGAGGTTCCTAAAAAAAACATCAAAGTCTTAGAAAGTAAAAGTAGAACGGTGGTTGCCAGGGACCAGAGGGTGGGGGGAACGGAAATGGAGAATTGATGTGCAATGGGTACATACTTCCTTGCACAAGATGAATGAGTTCTAGACATCCACTGTGCAACATCGCGCCTTCGGTGAACCAGACTGTGTTACAGACTTGAAATTTTGTTGATGGTAGATTTCATATTAAGTGCTACTTGCACAATAAAAAATATAAAAGAGTGGAACTTTTCTTTGTACTCTATTGCATTACCTGTTGGTTTTCTTCTTAGCAATTCTATCAAACATTATTTCATCCATTTGAATACCTGTTAGCATACAAATTTGATGGAGGTAGGGCATGACATATTTGGATTCTGCTCTTTTCCCAGAGTCTAGCATATGAACCAGCACATGATGGATGCATATTAAGTATTTATTAAAATAGTAAATGAAAGAATCTTTGCCTCTGGCTGCGGAGACCATGTTAGGGCCACTCTTTGATCTTCCTCCGAGGATGATGTGTCATCATTACTCAGGAACCTCTCACTTCTTTGTCAAATGGAATTCCACAAGGAGGTAGTCTTCCCTTCAGAAATTGACCCTTTATGGCTGCTGAGATTTCAGACACAACACACCTTCTCAATGAAGTGCCTTCTGTTCGGTGATTTCAGAATAGCTCTCCAGAGGGTGTTTAAAGGCCTTCACTCAAACAAGTCACCTCACAAATTAATTTGCTGGCTTTAGATCTTTATGAATGCAAATTGACTCAATACGGTAAACACATACAGAGGCATGCCCAGGTTTCCCCCAGCTCTGTCTGCACGCGGAGCGGAGTTAATAACAAGCTTCGCAAACAGACACACCTTCACTCAAGAACACGGTGGAGCCCTCACTTCTGAGGGGCATAACTTCCCTTTGCAAAAGGAATCTCGCACTTGCTTTCAAAGGTGATGTTGTAATTCCCGCATATGTTTTCCCCCCAGGAAGACAGAAATTGACTTGATATTTCAGCAACAAGAAATTGTGGAATAATCAGGCCTTAGCATGGATCAAGTCAAGCAGACATGGGAGTCAAGTTGTTTAGTGTCGGGTGCTGCAAAATGTGAAACTCAGCAGGGAAGAGGGAACCACTTTCTCACTAGTTGCTTTGCATGAAACACACACGTTTCTTCCTAGTTTGGAAAGCCTAATGGTAGGCAAAGGAAGGCGAAAGACAGAAGGGTAACACATTTTCTTGGTCTCCAAATTGTAGAACATGTTTTTTTTTTTTTTTTTACAAAAATAATCCTCACATTTGCACAGCGTTATGCATGTCTAAAATAATTTTACATTCCATCTTCTAATTAAATCCTCATCTCAAATACATCTAGCCATGTATCCAAGTGTCATTCCTTTATCTTTCAGTTGGTTTCATGTATAGATAAAGATAATAGGGGAAGTGTCCTAAATTTGGAGTCGGGGGGAATTAAGTTAAAAAATGGAGCTGAGAGGGAACATCTTGAATTTTGTTTAAATCTTTAATTAAGATTTTAATAGACACTTAGTAAAGATTCAAATTACATATGTCAAATAAATGTAATTCAAGAATGTGACCAGCCCACTTTGCAGAGAAAGAAAGTGACTGAAGCTGAGAGAAATGAAGCTCAGAGAAGTTACATAATAAATATATATAAGTCTATCATCATGCAGGGGTGGGCCAAAGTAGGCTACGGTTGTAGTACAAGTAAATAATAGAATAATTAATGAATAATACAAGAATAAACTGTGGTTCATGTACTCACAACTGTAAGCCTACGTTGCCCACCCCTGTGCACACTGTCCCTCACCTACCCGCTCAGCCGGGCAAATGCAAACACTATTTATGTGAGGACAATGAGGGTCGGAGGAAATTTTAAGGGTTAGGTAACACAGTGAAAGTATGCTTAGTGGTTGAACTTTAAAGTCTGTAATCAATAGTGCTTCATATGGTCTAGTATTATCTTAACCATTTTTAGGTTCCTTATTGTTTCCAATTAAAAGAAAAATGCACAACCTCTCTTCATTTTCTGTCTTTGCACTTGTAAATTCCAGTAAAATCATCATAGACGAAGGGAGATATTTGGCGTCATTTGTTTTTGACAAGTTGGTTTTGGTAAAAATCTAAACGTAACTTCCATGGTGCTTCTAGATTGTCTTTGAACTTAACATTTTTGCATTTTACTTCACAGAACTGTATTGTTTTAATAACAAAATATTTTCTAAATCTGGCAGTGATCTCTTTTTAATAATAAATATAAACTTTTAAAATCTAAAGAGTCACATTACAAAGGAAGTTTTATGGCAGGTTTGTATGTGTTGAAGATGATTGATATTGTCAGATATGACCTGATTGGGCTTAAAGGGATGATGGGGACTCAAGACTTGGAAAATTTTAGCTTAAGGTAAAAAGTTATGAGTATAGCAAGTAATGTGTATGTTAAAGCTTTTGTTTCAGAAACTACAGATAAGGCCCATCCTGGCTCCTGGGAAAAGCAGCCAACTTCCTGGGGCACTGATAGAATATTACTGCCTGGGGACAGCCGGACCTTTGCTCCAGGGAGAGCAGATGACCACCCCTCCCCCTTGGGATCAGCTGACTGCCCAGGACAGGAATGTTGCAGCTTCTGAATCTCAAAGCCCTCACTGCACCTTGTTTGTCCTCCCCCGCCCCCTTATAAAAGATCTGTCCAGGAAAGAGAAAGGAAGATGGTTTGTTAGGGTATGAACCCACCATCTTCTCTGTTCACCAGCCAGATGAATAAAGCGCCCATAAAAGATTCAATCGTTGTCATTGCTTATTGGATTTGGTAGTGACAGGCAGCCCAGACGCCGGTGTCTTTTCCAGGTACAGGGACACTGTCACTTGATATAAGAATAGAAAGGACTACTTTTTGGATAAAAACTGTGCAGATATCAAAAAATATTCCACTTTTCAATCCTCAAATTTTATTTTGAAAAGAGAAGCTTATTGTGCTTTTTTGCCATCAGATAGCTTTATCCACATTAAAAAATATATATTTATACTGTCCAGTATGGTTGTTACGAGCCACATGTTGCTACTAAACAATTAAATCGTGGCCTGTTCACAGGTGAGAGTTGTTATGAGGGTAAAATACACACCAGTTTGAAGAACTTAGTTCAAACAATATCTCGTTAATAATTTTTAATATTGATTACATGCTTAAATAGAGAATTTTAGAGTATTGGTGAAGCCAGAAAAGACACCAGCATTCAGGCTGCCTATCACTACCAAACACAATAGGAAATGACAGCGATTGAATCTTTATGGGTGCTTTATTCAGATGGTGGGCAATCTGAGAAGAGGGCTAGTTCAAACCCTAACAGGTCATCTTGTCTTTTCTTTCCAGGCCAACGTTTTTATAGCAGGGAATAAACAAAATGCGGGGAGGGCTTTGAGATTTAGGGAGGGTTAGGTGAAAGAAGCTGCAACATTCCTGCCCTGGGCAGTTAGCTGTTATCTGGGGCGGGGTGGTCCTCTGTCTGTCCCTGGAAAACAAAGGCCCAGATGCCTCCAGTTGTCCCCAGGGGGTAATCTTTAGCAGTGCCCCAGGAGGTCAGCTGTTTTCCCAGGAGCCAGGATGGGCCTTATCTGTAGTTTCTGAAACAAAAGCTTTAACATATCCATTACATGCTAGGTTTATAACTTTTTACCTTAAACTAAAATTTTCCAACTCTGGAGTCCCCTATCATTGGGATTAAATATTATTTTAAAAATTTACTGTTACTTTTCATTTTTTTATATATAGGCACTAAGACTCTTAAACATTCACGTGTGGTTCATATGGGCAGTGCTGGTTTAAATGTTTTGGAAATGTATTTAGAAATAAATTTCTTAAAAAACCTGCCCTTACCATAACCCAAACCCTCTTTGCCTGACAAATGGTCAATGTTAATCTTCACTTTGCACTTAGAAAGACTTATTTCATAGTATTTGTAAGTTATCTTGGATATGCCATTTATTTAAATAATTGTGGTTTAAAAAAGCTCATGAAAGTACCATTTGTCCCTTTACATAGAATTCTAGTAGAGATAAAAATAATGAGAAATGTCTTCTAAATTTCATAAATAATTAGGTTAAAAGAAAATGGAGCAGATATAGATGAAGGATAGAAACTTTTCATTTGTAAGAATTTTGGAGGCGTATTGGCTTATTTTTGTTTCCTTATTCTGTGAGATACCTGATATAAGAAAAGGTCACAATATATAACTCTTTTAAAAATGGGACAACAATGCAAAATGACATCCATAACTTGGCCTGTGGAGGAGAGAGGGGAGAGGGGAGTGTAAGGTGATACATTTTTGTGTTTTAAAAAAATAGTTATGTTGTTGTAATCAATTTGGGTAGATTAATAGATTATGAGTCATTTCTGTTTTCCTCTGATTATTTATATTTCTTACTAAATATAGGTTTATTTTTTACATCAGCTACAATCAAGATACATTAACTTTATCCTAAAGTATTTCCTTTAATAAAACACAAAGTATTTCCTTTACTAATTGTCTACAAAGCTTTTAATACATGTCAGCAGCCAGGAGAACTTGCAATGACTTCATTCTAAGAGCCCAGAATCATCAAGGGACTATTGTTTCCCAGTGAATTTGGCCAAGGTAAATCACTATTAAAAGGTTCTCTGTAATTAGACGCTGGGTGCCATCCACACAATGGAGACAGAAAATAGGAGCCTGAGGCTGTGTCCCCACAATCTGGCTTCAGATAGCTTGTCAACTGTTTCCTCATTTTCCTGCATAGAAATACCACGTTTAGATGGTGAGTGTCAACTCCCCTGGGGAAACTAAATCTAAAACTTTGTGACATGGGCTTGGATGCTTTAGGGTGTTTCCCCCACTTCAGAACAAACATAGGTAAACATAATCCTTTTAACTTAAAATGCCAAAAAAAGGGGCCCAGGTAAATTTCAGCAAAAACAGACCTCAGAAGTTTAAGGATATCTTTTGTTGCTCCCAAGCAAGATAAAATGAATCTTTATACTCTTTTTTTTTTTTTTGGAAAAAAAGGTTCAAGGCAAAGAAAAAAAATCTTCAAAAGCAGAATAAAAGGCAATATGGTGCTTTCTGTGGGAGATATAAGAAGGGATTTTTATCTAAATGGATAAAATACATTTCAAATAGAAAAATATAGATTTCCCTGAGCATTTGTGCAAGAAAATTGAAAGAGTAAATGAGGAGTGAAAGTCATCACAAATAAGAAGACATCTCACTTGAAAAATATTAATAGAAGAAAAGTGTATGGAATACATCAGAAATTGGCCTGCAGACGGACAAGAAGGGTGAAAAAAAAAAAAGAAAGGCAAATGCCTGTCAAGGTTTCAAACATTGAAAGCACTGGAAAAAGGATGTGTTAGGGAATGAAGGTGATTTTCTTTTCTTGTTTTTAAATATATTTTATTCATTATGCTATTACAGTTGTCCCAACTTTCCCCCATTTGTCCCCCCTCCACCCAGTACCCCCATGCCCTCCAGCAATTCTCCCCACTTAGTTCACGTCCATGGGTCATGCATATGAGTTCTTCGGCTTCTCCATTTCCTATACCATTCTCTGTCTGTGTTGGGCCTACCAGTTATGCTTCTTAATCCCTGCACCTTCTCCCCCATTCCCCTCCCTCCCCCTCCCAGATGACAACCCTCCAAATGATCTCCGTATCTATGATTCTGCTCCTGTTCTGCTTGTTTGCTTAGTTTATTTCTCAGATTCAGTTCCTTGATAGTTGCGAATTTGTTGCCATTTTAATGTTCATAATTTTGATCTTCTTTTTCTCAAATAAGTCCCTTTAACATTTGATGCAATAATGGCTTGGTGATGATGAACTCCTTTAGCTTTACCTTGTCTGGGAAGCACTTTGTCTGCCCTTTCTTTCTAAATGATAGCTTTGCTGGACAGAGTAATCTTGGCTGTAGGTCCTTGCTTTTCATCACTTTGGATATTTCTTGCCAGTACCTTCTAGCCAAGATGGTTTTCAATGAAGTTAAAATGAAAACATATGAGAGGCACTTACAACATAAAAATCTCCTAAATATTGTCACAGTAGAAAATTCTTTTATCAACATAGAGTTTGTCTGGACAATGGGCTTCAGAGCCCTCAAGCCTTAAGGGTATGAGTTTCTCTCTAGTCCTGGATTAGAATTATGTTAGATCATTCCTGCTAACCAGTTTACCCACCTCTATTTTTGGTCTTTCAGTAAATGTTCATAAAGCATATACTATGTATCAGTTCTTATGCTGGCTCTAAAAATATAGTGGCCAGTATAACACAATTTCATCAACCCTGCAGAGTTTGTAAGGAAAGATCCTATATAAGACTGCTATGATTACATAGTCAGTAATTACTGGTGTGGTGACAGGAAGCAGACGTGCACGATGAGCGTCGTGTGGTCAAGCGCTGCAGTGTAGAAACCTCCCTAAGAAGGCAGGCGTGGCGTCGAGACTGGGAGTATGATAGGAATTAACCAGGCAAAGAGAAGACGTAGACCTACAGGATGATCTAGGCTGAAAGAGCCCCACGCAGAAAGACCCGAAGTCAGGAAGGAATGGGGGTGCTGTATAGGAATTCAAAGAAACGTATATGAGTAGGGAGGAGACAGGAAGGAAGGGAAGGCCAAAGGAGATGGAGAGAAAAGTAGGAGACCAAACCATAGTTAAGAATTATACATTTTATGCATGCACAGTGGAATCAAAATAATGAAACATGTTTCTAAAAAAAAAAGGGTAAAGAGGTGTATCATTGAATAATAACTAACAGTTATTGAGCACTCACTGAGTTTGCATATATCTCATTTCATGAATTGATGATTCATTAAGCTGAAGAGAACAAATTGTGACTTACTATCTTTGGGGTATAAGACTTGAATACTGAGTCCTACAGGGTTTTGAATGATGTGCAGTGGTGTCTGTGTAAATCTCATCCCTTTCCTCTTGGACCTGCACAAGGTACATTGTCACGTGAAAAATTCTGAAAGGCTTATGCAAACACTTTAACTTTGTTAGTCCAATGCCTCCCAAATATCCCATGGATTTTTCATTCTGAGAAACATTCTTTCTGAAGTGATGAGCTAAGGCATTTGCAAGAAATCCTAAAAATATCTGCCACAAATATTGGGCAGAATATCCCTGGATCTGTGGTTTATAAAGAAAGCTTACAATGTTGAGAGGATGACTTTGGATGAAAATGATGGGAACCAGCCACAAGACTGTATTACAGGCAACGTGAATCCTTAACGATCCAACTAAAATGCCATACTCTGCAATCCAAGGTTTTAGAAGCACATTCATTCCCTCAGTGTAAACATCAGATTGACAGGTCTTAAACAAAACTCTGGTATCTGTACGATGTAGATATATTTTTATGACAGCTTGCTGTTTGTGTATTTCACAAGTAGTGGGGCTCATCTTTGGACGCGAGGACTTCTTTTCAATCCCTGCCGAGATGTAGTGGTGGTGGAGGGGGATGGGGGGCAGATTCATCTGCCCATGCTCTGGCCACAGGCCCTCTGAAACATACTAGTTCCAGGACTCTCTTGAGGAACAAAAACCTTACCCAGTCTGCCAAAATGCATCTCACTCTCTGAAAATCTGTAGACATCCATGGCTCCTAACCTCATTTTCACATTGGACCCATTTGAGGAGTGTAAATCCATTGCTCTTCAAGGAGCCCCCAAGAACACTCACTCACTGTGGTTTCTCAGGCTCCTGGCACTCCCCAGATTCTCATGAGTGATCACCTTAGAGTATGTCATGAGGGACTTGTGATTAAATGAATGAGCACCAGAGTTTGACAACAGTAAATCAGCAAATAATCACAGGCATGGAAAAATATATGAATGCAATTTCACCACACCTCATATATCTGTATTCGCCTTGGCAGGCCTCGGCACTCCCTGCATCGAGCTGGCAGTCATCTATTATTCCTAAGTCTTGAGAACAAGAATATTTACTTTTGTTTATTCTTGTGCCCACTTATGGCATCATACCCACAGCTTTCCACTTTAGATGTATCCGGTGAGCTTGAAGAGTCCTAAATACATAATCTGTATAAGTTCTTTCTGGTCTATGAAATTTTACCTGCATTTTTAATATTAAAGCAACAATTTTCAGATACTATAAAATACCATATGATGTTTTTCAGTAGCTATGTTAATTTTAATAAAACTGAAATATCCACAAACAGTACAATTTACCATGTAATTTTTTTGATATACATATATTTCTTCTGGAAGAAATAAATGATTAATTCTTTAGATAAGCAAGTTACCTTTTAATACAAATTTAGGGTTAAGTTATACGTAAAGAATGCCATTGCCAGGGGGATGGTTTCTACCGAAGACATCATTTCCAGAACAATATTCAATTACTATATTTTACCATGATAAAAAGTTTCAGGTGTGCTAACAGCACAGCAATGGACTGGTTGCCAACAATCGCTAGCTGCCATTACTTAGAGGTGCACATTTGATAAACCCATAGATATTCTCCTGTTTTTGTTAACCTGACTTGAATAAATGGAATTCGAACAGATTTTGAATGAAGGCTGTGCATCTCCTTAAAAGTTGTGTCAGAATATTACCAAGTTTTTTTCTCACTTCTGTCTTGAAGAATGGGCAAGGACAACTCCTCCTCTCACTGACACACCCGCCTGGAGTCCATGTCGTCGAGACAAGTTAATGAGAAAACCACAGACCACAGTCTCAGTCACGCTATGTTTTTAGTAAGCCTGCTGCATCCTCCAGGAATGCCCTCGAACTGCAGTTATTCTTCACATCATGAGATATTCCTTAAAGACTTTACACATTTCTTTGCAGTTTAGAGATACATATTTTCTCCTCTACCACACCACTCCCAAAAATGTTTTCTGCTATAGACTTCCAAATACTTGATTATGTTTCAAAACAGTCACCATAAACACCTTCAGAAATGTGACATCAAGTAGCAAAGGATTAAAAATGATTAAACATTTCGAAAGTTGGATGGTAAATAGAACTTAAGTTTAGGCAATTTAGCTAAGGCATTCACAGTGTGAAAACCCTCTGGGTTTTGTTTTATTTTGTATTGTTTTTATTGTTTCTTTATTTCAGCTGTGATACTTAATATTTGTCATTATTTCCAATTTAGTTTTAAATTTATAAAAGTGTAATTTTAGTCTTAATTTATTCATCTTTCAAAATTGTTTTGGGTGTGTACAAGGTGCACCGAAGATACTACAGCAATATGAGACAGATTGTATGAATAATACAAATAAGAGACACAAAAATCCTTATTTTTCAGGAGCTTCCCTGATAAGAGGGAAAAAGACTAGTCCCAGAGCTATGTTACAAAATAATATATGCTCTAGAAAATATGTTAACATAGAGAAATTACTTCTTGAATGGATGGTCAAGGAGAACTCTCAGATGAGGAGGCATTTGAATTTGGTGGGTAAAAAGGATAGTTTATACATATTAAGGGGAAGCTATCTATTTCAGGTAATGAGATAGCACTGATACAGGTAGGGAGGGTGGAAAGTATGGAAAATCAAGCAATTTGCATTATGGGAATTAGATGCCTGGAGGCCTGAGACCCCTAAAAGGGCAGCAGAGGGAAGGGAGACATAAAAGAGTGAGATTCTGAGCAAGATAACACTGACAGTTTGGATTCCAAACCTCTGACCACTTTCTCTTCTTCTCTAAGCTGCCAGGGGTCTTCATGGCCAGGCACGTCAGCTGGGGATGGCGTGGAAGGAGACAAGGAAACCCAGAGGACCAGGGAGTGACCCAGAGCTCACTTGGGGCTACTCTAAGAGTTAAAGGTTACGCATCATGGGAAGTTAGAATAGGGAGTTAGAAAGAAGTGGATAAGCCCCACTGCCTATAGGGCTGTTGCAGACATGATGGTCTAAGTTTATAGTGCAATCTGGATTCTTTGTCCCTTCCATAACACAAATCCCCAAATGAAGCTGAAGATCCGAACACGGGTCATGGGGATGAATATATTCTGTTAATACAAATAAGAACGTTGGAAAGAAGGATAGGCTTTAGTAGAAGGAGATGAGTCTAGTTTTGGACAGCAGACCTAAAGTTGTCTGTAGGATTTTATTCATGGGTATCTATTATTCAAGGCAGCTGAAACCAGAGGCTAGAACACTTGGTGGAAATAGAATGAAAATGTTAGCTATACGCGTAGGAGTCAGACGATCAGGTTAAGAGGATTAAACCTGTTAGAGTGAACATGAAATATCGTAAGGCAAGAAGGCTTGTCATGTCTTTAATGTTACATATATCCAATGAGAAGTAAAAAAGCCAGAAAAAAAGAATGAGTTTCTAGATTCACCTTCCCCATGAAAAAAACTTAGAATTGTCAATTCTGTCCTTACAGCAAGGAAAAGATGGCCATATTGAAAACCAACAATGTTTTCTGTGCCAGCCTGAGCACTGATATTGCTGGACTAGCCTCCCCGCCCAAACCTGGAGACCATGGGTGGACCCCGAGAGTGCCAGTGGGGCCAAAAACTGGTACGTACAATTGAATGCTAATTTTTGACACATTGCTGCTGGATGAATGTGAACTAACTTGTCAGTGAGAAACTCTTGGGAATACATTTTTAGGAGTTTCCACACTTTTATAGCTTTTGTCTCCAGGAAGCCCACCAGTTTCTCATAGTGAACATTCAAGGAAGACCCCTTGGTGACTGATGATGGGGAGGTACAGGGGTAGGAGGTAGGGAAGAAAAAAGAAGTTATTGAAAAATATGTTCAGACCCCTCTTCATCACAAAGGCCCACTGTCCAGGGGAAGGAAAGCACAACAGAAGTTTGCCACAGCCTGATCGGAACTAGAGAGGAAGGGCTCCTGCTTCCACTCCAATCAGGGCTATTCATCTGTGTGGTGTAAGAGAGAAAATGGGACCCACTCAATAGGAATAAAGAAGTAAAAAAAAAAAAAAAAAGATTGGGAATGCTGCATCCAGGAAAGAAAATTAAGGTCAGAAGAAAAAACAGTTCACTAATATAGAATCACTGTAGGTCACAAACCTTGAGATGCAGGTCTGCTAACAGACGGGGATTCCATTGGACAGTTATGGAATGCCCCTGCCCCCAGCACCTTACAGCTGTAACAGCAAAGATCCAGCGTATTCACAGTGGATGGCAGATGAAGGGGCACAGGACACAGGCTCTCTCTGAGGAGGAGTCCAATCGGGGGCCCTGAAGAAACAGAAGAAGCAAACAAGCAAAACCCCAAGTTAGTAGAGGAAGCTGAAGCCTCTGGCACCCGTAATTACAAAAACCATCATTCTTACCCCAACTCTTAGCCAGAAGAATATAAAAATATGAAAGGTCTATGTACCTCATCTCTAATTACTTGATACAGCATGTCAGTTTTCAGCAAAACCATTCAAAGACAGGCTAAAAAAAAAGAGAAAATAAGATCTGAACAGACAAAGCAATGACCAGAACTGGACTTACATATGACCCAATTTTTGGAGTTATCAGAGAAGCAATTTAAAATGTCTGTTTAAAATGTTAAGGACACTGATGAATGCAATAAACTCTTAAAACTTGAAAGTGAGAAAACAAACACTCCATTTTTAAAATTGGAAAACTCAGAAGAGATATCTTACCCCCAAAAAAGAAAGTTTGCAAATAAACATATGAAAAGATGCTCCAACATCATATTTCTTTAGAGAATTGGAAATTAAAAAAAAAATACTAGTGATACCAGCAGCACACCTAAGAGAATGACTAAGCTTTAAAATCAGCGGTAGTGGGAGCTGCTGAGGGTGTGCGCAGCTGGAGCCCTTACTCATTACTGGTGGAAACACAAAGTGATGCATTGGGGGACGCAGTGTAGCAGCTTCCTACAAAACTACGCAAGGTTTCCAATACAATTGAGCAATCACACCCTCATCTTATTTGAAAAGTTATGTTCACACAAAATCTGCATGTGAATATTTGCGCCCAATCAGCAGAAAATCGGAGGACTAGGGTATCTTTGAATGGGTGAATGGATAAGCAACAACTGGTGCTCCCATGCAATGGAGTGATATTCAGTGATAAAAAGAAAAGGGCTTCAAGCCACAGTAAGGTGTGAATAGTCTTCCTCGCACCCCACCCTCGTGATAGAAGTCAGTCTGAAAAGGCTACATACTGTGAAGTCTCATCGTTTATCATATCCCAGAAAAAGTGTGCTTTAGAAACAGTAAAGAAACCACTGGGTACAGTGGAGCTGGGGGTGATGTTGAATTTGCGATGCACAGGGGATTATTAGGGTGGTGAAACATTTGATGACACTGTACAGTTGGAAAAATGAGGCAAGTATTTTTTTTAATTGAAACTCGTAGCACTTTATAACACAAAGACTGATCCTTGATGTTTGCAAATTTTTAAAAAATCATTTAAGAGGTCACAGGACTCCAGGATGTTAGGTCCGAACTTAAAAACCTGGAAAAGAGTATGAACTTTATTTAATACTAATGTGTCCATGTTGATTCATTAATCATGACAGTTGTTTTACAGTCACACAAGACGTTCATCAACAAGAGAAAGTAGCAGGTGTGTGGGAACTCTCTGCTGCCATCTCAATTTTTCACTAGATTTCAAACTCTTGTAAAATACAGAGAGAGGTTGAGTAGGAGAGTTTATCAAATGAGAAAAAGTTTTCTACAAAGTCTTTTGACACTAAGTACAGAAGAGAAGACATTGAAGGAAGTGGAAAGGTAAGCAACTGGGTCAACTACTGCAGAAAGACGAGCCTGCCATGGGCAATGTTATTGATAAAAATTAACACCGAGTAGAAAAACCTCTTGTTACTATGAGGCTTCTGTGCCGCTGGAGAGCAGGGCCGTTTTCCCGGGGAGCACACCATCCAGTGAAAGCTGCTTAAATAAACGAATAACAAATTCCCCTATTTCTCCCATTCAGTATGATGCTTTTAACCATTTTCAACACACTGAATTATTGATTGCCTGCGACCCAGGCGAGGTTCATTTGTGTGAGCTTGTGCAGAGTCCGACAGCAGAGCCAGTCTCCCCTCTTGGGGAAAAGCGGGCAGACAGCACAGTCTGGGCTTCCAGCTGGCAAAGCCCGCAGGCACAGAGGGGAGCAGCGCTGGCAGTGGACCTGGGCAATCCCTGCCAAGTCTTTGGTTGCACAGTTGAAAACGCCATGTGCTTCCCATCACACCGCAATATTTTCACACCTGTCGTACCATTAATTAAGTTCTCTTTATCCTCCTGCATTCATGAAAGGGACCCACATCCCTGGATGTTGAGACCTGTTTTTAATGGGGGCAAGCATGAGCTATATTCGATATTGGATGGTTTTTCTATAACCATTTTTGTTCAGTAGAGCTGAGTGAGCTTTAAAGCACCATATATATTTGCTCTGGCAATTGATCTTGTCCCAGAGCTGAACCTTTTGGGGATAATCATTCAGACCATCTGTCTGAGACTGGGTCATAAATTGCATGTTTTTCTCCATAGAATTTTATTCTGTAGCATTAGTATGCGTTGAATAGTTATTAGCAGGCTGTGACTTGAATAAATGGGTTCTCCGAGATGTCAGCAGCACTGGGGAAATTCAAAAGTTATAGCATGAATAGGGTTACAGAGAACAGTTTAATTTATGTCCAGTATGGGTGTGGTTTGCACTTATCCCTACAGTCAGTTGCCTAGTCAAAAGGATCACAGATAACAAGGAGGCTTTGTTTCTAATATTTTCTGCTTTATTATTTTTTGCTCTTCCTCAAATGAGCATTTTTATTATTTTTTTTTATTTTAACTTTTTGTTTTGGAATAATTGTTGATTCATGGAAAGTTGTAAGAAAATGTACAAGAGGTCTCCGGTACGCTTTACCCAGTGGAAGCAGCTCTTGATACTCTAATAAAATATCAAATCCAGGAAATAAATATTAGTACAGTTCAGTCAACTTATTCAGATTTCACCTTTTACTCAGTGTGTGTGTGTGTGTGTGAGAGAGAGAGAGAGAGAGAATTGGTATGCCCATATTTCTATACAATCAAAATTTATTTTTTATTTTTAATTGAATTTACTAGGTTGTCATTGATTCACAAAACCACACACTTTTACCACATGTATTGATTTCTGTAACTCCAGCACAATCCACGTGCAAAGCTATCCCCTCACCAACAGGCCCCTTTGTGCTGCCCCTGAATAAGGCGCACCCACCCTCCCCGTCCCTAACAGTTGGCAACCACTAGTTTGTTCTCCACCTCTATAATTTTGTTATTTAAAAAATGTTATATAAATGGAGACCTACATTGTATCACCTTGTGAGACTGGCTTTTTTTACTCAGCATAATTTTCTTGAGATTAATTTTTAAATTAAAAATAAAGCAACAAATCTCAACTGATTATTAGAATGCCACAGGTCACTTTAAACTTACGTCGTTCTGAGCTCTGACAGCAACGGTGTTTTGAGGTGCAGAATTGCCCGCAGCTTCCATTGGCCACGGCTGCTCCTGTGGCATCTCTCAGAAGACTAGTTTCTTAAAGTAAGGGGGGAACTTGAGGTCTCCCGTGAGGAAAATCTGTCTCAGCCTTCTTCTGGATACTTGTGTAAGGAAGCAAAATGTAAGGACTAGGTCCTTAAAGAAAGGTGGCGATCAGGGCCAATGACAAGCTGTTTCTGGGTCAAAAGAGAAAGGTGATGACCCTAATGTCAAGGTAAGGTGACATCTTAGGAGCTGAGCAGAATTCTGTGGACTTGCTCTTGATCTAGCTCAGTCCTTTATCTTGTCTCTCCTTCCTCTCTATTTTCAGAAAGGCCAAGGTTAGCGTGCTTCAAATT
Source organism: Tonatia bakeri (assembly GCA_004024845.1). Classification (NCBI taxonomy): domain Eukaryota; kingdom Metazoa; phylum Chordata; class Mammalia; order Chiroptera; family Phyllostomidae; genus Tonatia; species Tonatia bakeri. The sequence goes on from PVIA01004184.1 coordinate 55,066, forward strand.
GACCAGTCTTGCATAGGAAACATAGATGACACATTTATTTACTGATTCTAAGTCTGCTCTAGAAATCTGATCTACCTGATCAGTCAGTTTTCATTATTCCAACAAAAAAATGAGAAGGAATAGGAATCACTGAATGAGGGCATACTTTTTAAACAATTAACATATATAGTATGTAATAAATGATTTCTCGGTATCCATGAAGAGAATGAGACCTAAGAATTTTTTTTTTTTTTTGCCATCAAATGAGTCTTTAAGAAGAAGCAGACAAAGTAAGGAAGGCCTATTCACGTCTAAAATATCTGCTGGTTGCAAAGAAGCACCCTATATGTATAATCATAAGAACATACACTCCATGAGGCAGGAACAATATCAGTTTTATAACACAGGAGCATCTTAGAGACTAACGTGGGGCCTGAACCATAGAAGGCGTCCATAACATTCTGTTGAGTAAGCAACACTCTGAGTTAGTCATTGTCTCCATCTGATGCTAAAGGGGCAAAAGATTAATATATTAAAACAAAAGACCGATATCACATAGTTTCTAGTCATGACCTAAATGCAGAACAGAAATATTTAGTACTTTATTTTGCTATTGTCTTAAACTGGTTGGTAACTGTGTATCTGAGTGGTTTCTTTAGCTACTATCCAGACTCACACGAAAGCCATAAAGGGCGAGCAGAGAACTTGGAGATGCTATTGGCACAGTTATTACAGAGGCCACCAAATTCAAGACATGTGGTTTTTGGAAAACTACTGGAACTGGTTTTTGAAAGCAATGCTCTCTGCACAGCTTACTATGAGAATATGAATCATTTGATGGCAAAAACAAAACAGAACCAAAACCCCCACAACCTTCTTATCCTTTTTGGTATCCTTATTAATTCATGCATACACAGCCTGGCACATAGTAGGTTCTGGATAGGACCGCTGTCCTGATTTGGACTGTTCTAATCAGAACCAATCATGGGGACCTGACAGGTCATGGGGGGCTTTCAATATCCCATAAATAAATTAAAGTTTCTCTATTACACAAGAGGCACTGTTTTTGTTGTTGCTGGTTTGTTTTTTTCTTTTCTCCTTTTTTTTTTTTTTGTGATATGATCCCAAGTGATGATTTCATTGATTTACCTTCCTCATACTTGGGCTTTATCCTGGGGAATGGTCTTAAAGATATTTCCAGAAGACTACTTTTGCATCAGTTATATACAAATCACTGAATCCTGTACTAGGAACTCAAAACTAAAATCTATTTGTGTGGGTATCTGTTCATTATCCCTACCTCTACCCGCCAAATTACATGTTGCAAAAGTGGTGAGAGTCTGAACTCAGATTCCTGTAGTACTAGTGAGAGAACCATGTCCTATACAGCAGAGAGATACAGTATTTCATATTCGGTGGACCTTTAGGTGCCTTGGCCACTATTGTCGCCTACTGTAGTGTGTTTGTGCTAATTCCCTGACTGAAGGTCAAATGCTCATTAGCAGATTGAAACATTATTTTGAGTAATTTGATGAAATTATAGACAGATTACGTGGATGTTATGTTAAAGGGAGGAGACTTATAGAGAGGAAAATTAATACACATGAGGACAATTTCAGCATTAGGTAGGCTACAGAAACCTCTCCTGAATGTCTCCCACAGATTCAATATCTTGAGTTGTACCCAAAACTACCTGATCAACATCATCTCAACTGCCATGGCTCATTATGAGAATATGGGTGCATAATTTTATGAGGCCTCCTCCTTGCATCATGAATTTTTTCTTTTTATTGACTTCTTAAAATGTATTTTATTTATTGTAATTTATTGTATTTTGTTGAATTAACCTTTTATTGAATTTATTGGGGTGACATTGGGAAACAAATTATACAGGTTTTAGGCGCACGGTTCCACAACACGTCATCTGTACACTGTGGTGTGTGTTCACCACCCCAAGTCAAGTCTCCTTCCATCACCATTTGTCCCTCCTGTGTTCTCCCCCATCTGCCCACAGCCCCCTCCTTGCATCGTACATTTTAATGGAATTTCCCATGGGGAAATATATTTTAGGTATTGTATAATGCATAGCATGGCCTCTGAATCCTGAACCATAAAGCTAATGTGACTCCTCACAGAGGAGTTAATAAAGAATTCTGACTCAAGGTTTTACTTCGTAACTTGGCATCAATCCCTACCCCACAACGGGGCCTTTGCTACCAACCCCAAGATAGTTTTCGTAAGACAGAAACCAGGTGTTTTTTATTTTCGTCTTTAAAAAGCACTTTCTAAAGCAAGGATGTAATGCAAAGGATTCATCATTTAAGAGATTACAAAATAGTTCTTTGTGATTAGTCACTCGCAGTATGAAGGAAAACTTAACTAGATAATATTGAAGAAAGTGCTGATCTAATTCCTTAGAAAAGGCATGAAAAGTCCACAACTCATCTTTAGTGAAGAGGACTTAAGGGAAGATGAGTTTGCAGCCCTGACGTGGGAAAGAGGACCGCCAGATTGACCGTGTAAGGCCCACCAGATGAAAAGTTCGGAGCCTAATCTATGCATTCACGAGATACAGGCCGCATCAATCACACAGTGAGGTTGGGTGTGGCGAGAGATCAGCTGTGGTAGGTCTGCGTCAGGTGTTACCATTCTACTATCACAAGCTGGGGGCTCCATTTAATTGAATGCTTGTGTTCTGACAAGAGCACTGCATATTGGCTTTTGACCATATCTGTCAAGCCCTAGATGGAAAAATTGAAAGGTATTGGCTTTATTCATAAATAATTTAGTACCTAGTAAATAAATGCCTCCTTTCTATCTCTGTCTCTCCAGACTTGAAAATGAAAGGCCTATTGGTCTCTACAAACTACTCCTATTTTTCCATAGAAAATTCTCCTTGTTTTCCCAACACACTTGGATGGTAATCCCAAGGACTTTGTGCTCATTCTACCTCCAATCCGTCTTCATGCTTCCAAACATCTACTCGTGTGAGCAGGAGTGGGATAGATGAAAATGGGGTAAACAAGGATTTTCAGGGGCCCATTCACCTCACCTTAACTTTCCCTTCTCTCCTCATCCTCCCAGATGGACATGGGTTCCTAAAAGGCAAATATTTTGATAGTCACTTTTTGGTTAGTGTTACAGTTACATCCAAGGGTGGAAAATAAGTTCTGTAGCCATCTAAGTGAATTTTCAGTCTCTAGCATAAGATCTTGACCACAGTATTAAAACATAAGGTAACTCACATTAAAGCCAGCATTTATGCCGTGTTTTCTGAAAATGTTTGAAAATTTGCACCATCCCTTTGCTTCCAGATGCCAAAAGCAGAAATGTAGAAGGTTAGGACATTTAAGAGGGATTAATTATGCACATATGAAGGCAATGCTTATATTCTGCTTTTCTTCTCTTTTGCAGCTAAAGTATCTTCCATTTCTCATTAGCAACATTAGCTCAAATATAAGGGTTTAATAAATATTAACCCCCAAGCCATGTCCTGTCCTCAGCACTTTTATACTTTATTTTGCTTAATCTTTGAAAATCTGTGAAGGAGGTGTTATTATTTTTGATGTTTCTAAGAGGTAGATGGTTTGCAAATATGGTCACAATAATCAGTGCCTTCCCTACAATTTCCATGTATATACCTGAGTACACTGCCTTCTCACACAGATGCTGACCTTGGTCATGTTACTCGCTCTGGCCAATGGATCATTACCTGGATGATTTTTTGGTGTGAGCCACTTCATGATAATATTGCTGTATTCTGTGGGTCATAGGTTTAAGATAAATTTTTGCATATATATATGCAGAGAGAGTATATTTATAAGATATATTATTAAAATGGATATCTCTATATCAAAATGTATTTAAAGATGCATATACATAGGCATAAAACTATGCATCTTGAAATACCTTTTGATATAGAGATATCTATTTTTGTAATATATCTTATAACTATGCAATATAAATAATAACATGCATAAATGTTTCTATATTCTGTATTCTGAGGATAGCTACCTTTCTCCCACATTCTTAATATTATAAATAAAGAATCAAGAAACATGTATGTCAACTATAATTTAAAAATAAATAAGTTCATAAAGTTAAAACATGAATCAGGGAATATTTTGAGTACCTCTAGGATTATAAATACATTTTTGAATTTATATACTGAGATTTATATTTATAGTTGTAGTTGCAAAAAGCAAAGTCCAGTAAGTGCACTGAGCTATTTATTATTATTAACTGTTAATGCTAACAATAGTCCTATAACATAATTTTTATTATCTACATATTATCGATATATTATCTATATATTTTAGATGAAGAAATTAAGGCTTAAGGAATAGAAGTATTTTTTCTCTATTCATGCAATTAGCAAACCATAAAATCAAGATTCAAGGTCTTCTCCTTGGACTGCAAAGCTTGTGCTATTCAGCACCATCTCAAATATGGGTTGCAGGTATTCTGCCAATGGTGGAAATGTCTTCCCTTGTTTTTGAGATACCTCTTCCCATTCCTCATGTGAGAAAGGGGCTGGCTTCAGGGTCCTCTCAGATCACTCGGTGAAAAGAGAGCTTAGTACTGTCCAAATGCCCTTGCTGGTTGTCAAAAGTCTGGGAACCCGCTGGGCCATAGCAGAACTTCTGCCTTGGACAAGTCACTGACTGTCCCTCCATTCCCTCATCTGAAACATTGAAAACATCCACCTTAGTAAACATTTATGAGGACATGGCTTTATAAAGCAAAGTTGTCACATCATGAGTTACAATCCTGGGTTTTCTTCTGTGAACAATTTACAACCCCATCATATCATTTTGCAATCATAATTTGTAATGAGTCCTTAAAATATGTCAAAGACCTCATTAATTCAAGAATATACTTTAAGCACCTATTTTGTTGTTGCCATGTGGGAAGTTCTGAGAATTTTTTTAGTGATTTAAACATGGAGGTGTTTCAGCATTCATGGAGGTGATATTCTAGCCCAGAAAAACAATTAATAAATAATTGGTTTTATAATTAATTGACCATGTTATTTATACAAGTTACTTATTACCCTTGACCCTTGATTTTCTTATTCATAAAATGGAAAGAAAATAATATGCATGTCTTTCAGCTGTTGGGATCTTAGGTGGTTCTTCATGCACTGCCTGGTACAATTAATTAACTAGTATTTCCCTTTTTAAATCTCATTTTAAATGCTGTTTTCAAAGCCCCAGATATCATGTTTTCCTTTGCCTGAATGCATGTATATAAATACTATCAGAGTGTCCCCCAAAATATAATTTAAGATTCACATTCAAAGTAATTTTTTGCTCAACAAATAGAAAAGAATCAGTCGTATCATCAGCTCCTTTCTAGGACGCAGACGCTCCACTTGTAAAGTGGGCGGCGCATCCCACTGCCCTCACCGTTGAGACTCTCTTTCTTCCACTCAGAACATTTCACAGGCAGATCAAGTGCCTCTGACTCCAAGCCGAACTTCTGCCAGTGATGTGTAGTCCACTGTTTTTGTACTCTACGTCTGGGTCGCTCCGTTCTTCAGTCATCTGTTGCAAATAATTCACATGACTCATGACTTTCTCACTCTTTTTAGTAAGAAGTCACTGCATCAAGAGGTAGTCATTCAACCAAGAGAACCTACAAGAAAACAAAAAGCCCACTGTGTTTGCTAAGTAAATTTCAATAAGAGCCATTCAGACATAAAACTGTAGGATCATAATGACAGACTTGAGTTTGTAGATTTCCACTCAAAGAGCCCCTGGATGTCAAAAGTTAAAGTATAATTTCATCACAATATAAAGGCATGATGGATAATACACCATCGTGCATATGAATCTAAAGTATTATAGTTTTACATGATTTCAAGCTGGCTCATGGATTTCTTTCAGCCTTTTGATGGCTCAGGTGGTATTGCAGTTACTGCAGACTCAGTAAAGCTCTGTGAATGCGAGAAATAGTCCTGAAGAGCTGTGCTTTCACCCCCAGAACACAAAGCCTGATAGGTATATAATGTATGTTCAAAAAGTACATATCAAATGAATTAATAAATCACTTGTTTGTCAGCATTTCCTTAATTGGCTAAATTTGGTTGAGGCCTGGTGACAAAATTAACTCATTTAATCCTCAGAATTGCCCCATTTGGTAATATGCTCACTCTGCAAATGAGATAATTGTCAAATTGAAGAGGCTTCACTTGAACAGTTGTTTCTGTCTCTAAATCACATGTTACATTAACCTTCAATTCAATTCAACTAGATTATATTTGTTGTTCTGTACTATTCCTAGATTATGCTAACATTTACTCCATATTCATTCATTCATTCATTCATTCATTCATCCATTCATGCATTTATTCATTCAGTTATATGAATCTGTAGAGTAATCAAAATGGGCTGTGCTTTATGATAATTGCTGGAACACATTGGTGAGTAGAAACAGACATGGTCTTTGCTCCCATACAACTCACAGTCTAATGGGGGAGATGCTTTCATTGAACCATCACACATATACGTGAAGCTATAATTCTGATCGCTACAAATGAGGTATACATAGTGCTCAGAGGTTAATAATAAGAAAGCTGGAATTATATATGTTTAAAGATGATTTCACTTTGAAAGGATAAACACAGTGACTCACTGAGAACAGGGATTTCTGGGCAGAGGCAACGTGAGTACAAATGCCCTGGTTCCAAAAGGAGCAGTAGGATCACGAATGAGGGACTGAAAGACTCTGTAACCAGAAGGCGGAGAGACAGAGCATCGGTGTAAAGAGGTAGGCAGGGGCTAGAGGAGGCACAGCCTGCGATGGTCGCTAAGCATTTTCAGCTTCATCTTTGGCACAATGGCAAGATATGCAAAGGGTTTAAGCAAGGAAAGGACATGAGCAGGTACATGCTTTAAAAAGAAAACAACTGTTGGTCTCCTCCTCCCAGATACACACCTACTTAGAAGAGGCAGCTAGTGAACAGTTAGGATTACGCTGGACTGTAACTATCTTCGCTCTCCTTTTTACCCATCCGAGCAGGGGCAGAGAATCATCTTCACTGATGTTTTAATCACCAGAGAAGCATTCCACTGGATCCACACTCAGAGTTCTTTCAGTGGTCTGTCTACTTGACAGCAACTGAAAATCACCCAGGGGTTGTTCTTGTGCTCTGGGTACAAATTTTGTAATTATTAACCAAAAAAATTCTAATCCAGAATTTGCCCAAACTGAAAGGTTATTTTTAAAATACTCTTAACAACATGGAGTTATCAATGGAATCATTAATTAAATTATCTAATGACAAAATTCAGGAATCAATTACAAAAATAATTAAAGTAATGAGACTAACAACATTTAGAAAACTGTAGAAAGAGAGTAATTCTGTGAAGTGGCAATTGTCCCTGGACACCCTTAATAATTACAAACACTTAAATGCATTATTGGTTCCAAAATGGCCCCACGTGGGGTACAGAGGAAAGGAAATATTGTATTTATTCTCCCGATACTATGCTGAATTCCATTCCAGAAATAAGCTATTTGTATTAATGTATGTATGAAAATTAAAGTTGGATCATGCAGATAAAGCTATTATTTTAAAATAAAAAAGACAGGTAATTTCTTAGTCTTTGAACTTATCCTTAAAACATACCTACTTACTAGATTGACTAAAAAATTTCGAACCTTTCAAATCATCTTTTTCTAGACTAGTAAAGATGGGTATTTTTTGAACTTGAACTTACAAAGTAGATGTAAAGTCCTTGAGCTTTGATGTGAACCACGCTCAGTTTCATATATTAGCTATGCACCCTCAGGCGGAAGGTGACCTTAGGGAAAATGAGTTGCCTCACCTTTTAAAACAGTGATACCATTCAGATCTCTGTCACAGACGTTATTTGAGAATTAAATGGAATAATACATGCATGGTACCCAGACCATAAAAATCATTATCATTAATTATTCACTTGTTTATCACTTTTCAATACTCAAGAAAGGTATTTTAGACATTTCTATGGTATATTGTTTGATAAAGTATTTTCTACCCTTGAATTGTTTTTTAGTATAATTCAAAATTTAGTATAATTCAAAATTTAGTATAATTCAAAGAATAGATGTCTCCATCTATTTCCTTTACTTTTGTAACAGATCTGTGGGCCATCGTGTTTCTCTCTAGATCTCACCGGCCAGTGGCGTCAAGGCCATGTCTGTGGATCCCAGCTCCTTTAATGCAGGAATCCTCCTTCTTCCAGTGCTGATAATGAATAAGCTTTATAGTTTGACTCTCATTTCAAATATATTTCTTTACTACTTCCAGAATGAATTTGATATGGACTAAGATGACATACATAAGTATGGAAATAAATATAAATATAAACAAGACATGTCATTCGAGAGCATGATTCTTGGCTGTGTCTTTAAATGCCCCCCAGGTGTAACCTTCCCCAGTGACCACAAAGTCTTTATAAATATGTGTGATATTCTGGCAGTTCTCATCCCTGTAAGTGGTCAGCTCTCCTGCCAGCCTACTTACAGATTGACCGTATTTTTGTCTTTTTATCTTTGCACACCTGTTATCACTATTTCTTCCTAAAATCTGGTCATTGATTTTGATGTCTTCCCTGTTTGCACCTGAAATTATGTGTTGCCACATCTCTGCATTGGAGATCTCTGTAGCTGATCTGGGCTTACTGATGGAAAGTGCATTTACCTTAAATAAGTTTGGCATGTATGTGGGTCAACGCATCAATTCTGAAAGCTGAGTTCTGAATTACTCCAGCCACACAGAGTAATTTGTCTTCTCATACTACTGCCTTACCTGGACTCTCATTTGCATTGGTATTTTATAGAATGAGAGTTCTGAAAAGTTGAAAACTTAGTTCCCATTTCTACCAACAGCAGTGTACTCTTTTGTATCATACACTCCTTAATTTAGAATGTTCAAATAATAGAAATCTATTCCAATAACAAATTCATACAACTATTAGGACAGACAAAAGGGATGCACTTTTTAAATAAAGATGTGACAGGATTAGAAACCAATGGAGATCATCAGAAATTTGAGGGAAAAAAGTGAATTTTTTTATCTCTCAGAGAGCAATTAGACAGCTGTATTTTGCACAAGCTAAAATTGATACCAGGAATACAGAGCTAAAGTTGCTTGAGCTGGAAATAGAATTGAATACAAGTTTTGAAGAAGTTCTTCCGGAAAATCCATAGGACTCTTGCCCATAACTGGCCTGTGTTTCCAGATTCATGACTAAGTGAATTTTTTCCCATCTTTCTTCCTTCCTTCCCTTCCTTCCTTCCTTCCTTCCTTCCTTCCTTCCTTCCTTCCTTCCTTCTCTCTCTCTCTCTTCTCCTTCCTTCTCTCTCTTTCTCTTTGCTTTTTTCAGCCTCTTTCCTTCTTCCCTCCTTCCCTTCTTTCCTCCCTTTCTTTACCTTTATTTTTTATCAACAAGGCAGAATTTCAACAACAATAAAACAGAAAACCTAGTGTTAAATGCTAAAATCAATAGAAATGAGTAAACGAGTGAGTTGGGGGAAGAGAGCTGCACAATTAGAATCTGGGTTCTTCTCATATCTATCGAGCCCTCCGTCCATCTACCTAAATTTTTATCATCTATATATACATTTTCTCTAAGTAGAACATATAAAGACTAATTTAACTGAAACAACTGCCTTTGAGTAACATTCTTCTAACACACTGAAGTGGTCTGGCTCATATTTTATTAACTCCATGGAAAGGACATATTCCTTTACCTTTGGAATCCATTAGTAAATACAAAACTTTTTGTGGCAATCTACAATGTTCCCTGGAGCTAACACTTAATGCTACACTCTGCTGAGATGAAGGTATTCAGGCCAGTTTTATTTAATCAATGTATTAAATATTTAGAAAATGAAGGATAATAACGAGTACTTACACTATTCTTTGTCTTTTGCTTCATGAGAGATTTTTTAAAAGTAATGAATGAGGAGAGAAATAATAGCATCTTTGGCCTTCTGAGTTGGCTAATGTTTGGGGGAAAGCTGAGACTATGATGGAAGAATTGAGGGCCTGCGTCATGCATTAATACAAAACCACTCTTTATAAAATACTGCAGAAAAAAATGCACACAGCATGTTGTATGACAGGATTTCCATTAGCTTTTTATTGTACCAATGATATAGCAATTACTTGTACGTTCGCAATCCTTTGAGCCCCTCCATTCTGAGCGAGATCTTAATAATATATGTAAGAGCATTTTACCTATATTAGTAATATTATTGATCTAACACCATTAATGTTTGCAGCATTTCTAAGACCCATTACCTGCTTGTATAGTAGCCCTGCCTGGCAAAAGTACATCACTTTCTCTGTTAAAGTTTGTCAGACAACAACACAAAAAAAGCAATTTTACCTGCTGCAGTGTATGTCTGACTGGTTGATAATGTCAATCAATAAGTGAATTCACTTCCCTATGTTCTCTGGTAAACAAGATATCTGCCCCATTTCAGATGCAAACAAAGAAAAAGCAGCTGAAATATGGGTAGATCAAAATAAAATGCTTTGGATGATATTTAATGGGCATTTGGGGGAAGATTGGGGGTTTGGTGGTAGAGATACTGAAAATTATATCCCCTAAAGAAAACATTGACTGAAAAACCCATGGCAACAGCAGTGTAGTGGCCTGGAAAAAAGAACTTGAACAAAGATCGGAGGTTTATTTCTTTCTTAATAGGGTTGTAATGGAAAGCCATTTAAAGTGAAGTAAAATTTAAAATATTCAGGGAAAAATACACCATGTTATTATAATCTTATCTATCTTACTATCTAATAAACTTGTTAGCTAAATATTACTGAATATTTTTGTCTGAAAAGCTATTAGCTAAATTTCTGTTTCTACCTGGAGAATGAGGAGCATTATGAAGAAAATTGCTGCTTTTAATAACCTTTAGAGTGACTTATAGCAACTAAATAAAGGCTCAAAGAAATGTAAGGCATTTTAATATAGTGAGCCGAGAGATATATGAGTAGTTAAACCACACCAGTCATGCCCACTGGGCTGGCCTCTGAAGAGGCAGAGTTTGACTTATGATATGTCCCTGCTCAGATGCCCAATCGAGTATTGGTGTGAATGAAATGGAAACTTGGGCTTGGGGTCAAACTATTACAATAGCACAGGTTCATGACCATCACATGTGCTCAGAAATCGGTCACACGAATCACCTGCACTGTCTGAGCTGTCCTGAGATCAACCTCTCTGTCCAGTTCCTTGAAGACAATGATCTCCCCTGACTTCTTTCTTACTCTGTTATATTCCACAAATCAGGGCCTGTTTCCCTTTCTTAATTATTTCATGTATCTAATGATCCCCTTCCAAAAAGCAATATAAAAATTAGAAAGAAAAGAAATGTAAGAGCAGGTTCATAAAGGTCAGACTTTTTTTGTACCAAAAATATTGCAATTACTATAATAATACACGCTAACAGCTTTTAGATATTAGTATGTGATTGGCACTTTGGAGTCCTGCCAAGAGAAAGATGGAAAAGGTTCACAAAGAAATTATGTCTAAAATGAAAAGAATTTAAAGAGTTGATGAACAAAGAAGGGATGGCAAGGCACTAAGGCTGACAGTGAGAAGTACTGAACACCAGGAAGCCTGGGAAGCAAAGGAGAGACTGCAGGGTGGTGAGAGCTGGAAGAGGGGAAAAGGAGCTTCTGGCACAAGTCTCAGCCTTAGAGGAATTCAGGCTCCACCAGGCGGGAAAAAAAAGAAACAAAGAAAAGCACAAAAACTTCACCTCCCTTTCTTCTTGTTCTACAATCTCCTATGAGTGGTTCCCAGTAACCTAACAAGAAGCCAAATTTCATGGGGAGCCCAGACTACACATCACCTAAAGGTTAGCCTGTGGGGACATGGGGCAGTGAAGAGAAGGGCAGAGAAGAGACTGAGTTTTCAGGGGAAAGGGGGAAATTCCTGTACAATGCTTTACCTCAGTGAGGCCCCACCATAGCCATGAGATTATCCCATATTTCAGTTCAAGAAACCCACAGAGTGGAACTTGGGTTCAACTGAGGGTCAAACAGTGGAAATCAGGTTCAAGTCCAGTTCTGCCTACCATCACTCCTAACACACACACACACACACACACACACACACACTCGAGTGCGTGCGTGTGCACACACACAGTGTGCTGAATCCAAAACATTCCTTAATTTTGGGCAAGTGTTGACATAAAGAGCTTTGTGGTTCACAAACACTTTGAACAGTATTACAGCTGATTTTCACAGCCTTACTATTGTTAGGCCTGGAAAGGAGATTTAGATCCATGTGTAGACAAAGAGCATTAAACTCAAAGAGGTGAAGGACTTTGTTTCCAGTCATGGAATCAGTGTTAGAATTTGCTCTCCAATCCAGGCAGCTCGAGTTTACTCCAGGGGCCCCCACCACATCACATTGCTCAACATGGTGCGTCAAAAAAGGTGGCATTTTAGATTCATATCATTGTTCTCCTGTAGTTACTGGCAGACAATAAATCTATGTAAAACTAGCATATCCATCTCACACAAGTTGCTTCAGATAGCTATAAACTCTATTTTCCTAATGTTTATGTGTTTTGATTTATGGATAATTCGTCAGCCGACAAAGCAAATATTAATATATTATTAGCTGATCCCATAGTACAAGTGATGATGACCTTTTCAAGAACCAAGATAAGCTGATGAGAGCAACCCTATACAAAATAAGAAAGGTCACCCAGATTTTATCATTTCATTTTCCTAATGCAGATGTCAAATAAAGCCTACTTAATAAAGTGTATGAAAGAGAAGATGATACCATAAATTATATTAGTTTTACTGCCACAGTGCATTTTGGTAAATATTCTCTGCATGACACAAAATATCTCCCCACCGAGAGAGAGAGTTCTAAGGAAAAGGGTTGATAGGCAGGGTCTCAGCTTCCATACAGGAGATGCCTGCGTTCCCATCCTCACTCTCATCCTGCGTCTGACCCCTCTGCACCCTGGGAGTGTGAACAGCTCCACCATCTCAGTTATCTATTGCTTCATAGTAAATCAAAATAATAATGCTTTATCATCTTTAATAATCCTTTAGGTTGGCTGAATTCAGCTAGATGATTCTGTTCTACTTATACTACAGTCAGGGGTCACTCATATGAAAGGCTTCATCTGTCTATGAACTTGACCAGGCCTGTAATGTTCAAGATGACCTTGCTCACATGTCCAAGACACAGGTGCTGACAACCATCTGGGGAGCTTTACCTGTTGTCCACGTGACCTCTCTCACTCTCTCTCCATGTGGCCTCTTATCATTCAATGGACTATGGTGACTGGTTTCCAAGAAAACAAAACCAGAAACTCCCTACCCCCAATGGGCTAAACCAGAATTGGCACAATGTTACAATGGCCACATTCTTTTGGCCCAACCAGTGATTAGGCCAGAGATAGACTCCACTCCTTGAAGAATGTAGTGGTATGCCCATCCACAGAAGGGAGGATTGCTGGTGGTCATCAAACTATCTTCTATATCTATTCTTGCCTAAATCCCAAATCCAGACAAACTAGAGCTCACATTCTGAGACACAGAAATATATTTGGCAAAAGAACAAGAAATCATGCTGTCCAAGGCCAAACTTCTTGTGACTGAAGGAAGATGGCTTAGTGGGGAGATGCCAACATCAGACCTGGTAGATGCCGTCTGACTACAGATTTCTGGCCTATTCGACCTTTATATCTGTGAGTTAGAAAGTGGATCGATTCTGTCTGCCTGAACTTTTTTCTTCATTATTACTACTTAGGACTTATGCTTGTCATCACAAGAGAGTCCAAGTATTTGTACGCTATGATGAGAAGAGGCATTTGAACATTCATTGAACAACTATTTTATGTGAGGGAACTTCATATATGTTAGCTCATTTAATCCCCATGATACACAATGAATTAGTTATCAGTATTTTTATACTTACTTCTATATTATGTTTAATTGAGACTTTAATGTATTCTGGGCATTATTGGGGGCTGAATATACAGTAGATGCCAACACAGTCAACACTTGGTCCTCCTCCAGCTCCCCTACTGGTCAAGAGTGACGCTCACGCTCGTTTGCTCATTGTCTATTTATCGGCAGTAAGTTCTGGGAGGAAAATTAAAACATCGAAAGGAGACTAGAGAATTTATTCCTGTTGATCAGAAAAAAACCTTAATAATGTGACATTCTATTATATTTTGTTTGTTAATTAATGCACTCAAATGCCTTCACATTACCCATGTCTCCCTTCTGCCCAATGTTTACTCTTCTTCTGAGAGATCATTAGTGTCTTTTTATTCCTCTAAGATCTGTTTTCATATGTGTAAAAGTTAATAAGATTAGTAACCCTACTCTTTTTTTTTTAAAGAAAAATGTTAGACCAGTGTATTACACTTTTTTTTTTTTTTTACCCTTGATTAAAAAAACTTAACAGTAAATGTTAGGGACCTTTCTATATTAGTACCCATATCACACAGAAATGTTCCTCATTATGCTAGATAAATACTTAGTGTGCCATGGCATGCCTCATAAATTACTTAACTTGTGGATAAAGTTACTTTTTTAGAAAAAAAACTTTAAGAAACCGAGAAAACAAGCTATGTGGATGTCTGAGGGAGACTTTATAAACACAAGAAACAGCAATTGCAAAAGCTCTGAGCCAGGATTAGGCTCCATAGTAATAAAACTACCAAGCAGATCCATGGTGCTAATACAGAACACTGTTGGAGGGTCGATATGATACACGGTTGTAGAAGAAACAAGGAGAACTGGTGGCCAATAACTCAATGAAATGATAGCCCAATTAAAAATGAGCAATGCACTTAAGTAGACATTTGTCCAAGGACGACATACAAACGGCCAACAGGTATATGAAAAGACCCCAAACACTAATCATCAGGAAAACGCAAATCGACCACAATGAGACATAACCTTGAGCCTCTTCTCAAGTGTGTTCACTCAAATAAGTAAGTTCACATCAAGTAGGGTGTTCATCTCAAATAAGTAAGTAAGTAAGTAAATAAATAAATAAATAAATGACAAATATCGGTGAAGATGTGGAGAAATTGGAACCCTCGCTACTGTTGGTAGGGATGTACATTGGTACAGTTGCTAAGGAAAACCGTATGGGGATTGTTTAAATTTTTTTTTAAAACTACCATATGATCTAGCATCTCACTTCTGAGTATTAATCCAAATTAATTGAAATCAGAATCTCAAAGAGATATTTGCACTACCATGTTCATTGCAGCCTTGCATACAGTAGCTCAGATGTGGAAACAACCTAAATGTCCACAGACACATGGATTCATAAAGAAGCTGCGGCGTACACATACAATGGAATGTTAGTTAGACATACTGAGTGAGAGAACTCTTCCACACACAACTAACCTTGAGAACATTACGCTAAGTGAATAGACCTGTCCCAGTAGCACAAATACTGCCTGGTTCCGCTGATATGAGGGATTTAATGCAGTCAAATTCACAGAAACACAAAGCAGAATGCTGGTTGCCAGGAGCTGGGGGAAGGGAGAAATGGTTGCTGTTTAATGTGTAGAGTGTCATGCAAAATAAAAAAGTAATTGTTGAGATCTGTTGTATTGCCTTTTTCTTATAGTTAACACCACTGTACTGTACACTAAAATTTTAAGAGTCAGAATCAATATTTTTATCATAACTAAAAGCAAAATATTATTATTACGATTATTGGTGGTGGTGGTGATATGTGGTAGGCTTTTCTCAGTTTTATATGCCTGTTTCTCTGCTAATACTCACATCAGCGTTAATAATGTGGAGATGAGAAATTACTCTTAGAAAGTTTATGTATGTTTTCTAAAGTTACAACCCTAGGAAAGTTAGAGATGGAATTAGAACACAATTCATTCACCCCAGTTCTTTACACAGTGTTTTATTGTGTTCACAAACTGTCCAATATTGAAGCATAATACATTACTTTGCAAATGAAAGGAATATGTACTTTCATCTAAAATCAAACAAAAACAAACCTGTTCTGTGGAAACAACTGAGAAGACCAGTGAAAGGATGAAAGACAATGATTACAAAAAGTAAGAACTTAAAAGGATAATGGGACTTCATATTCAAATTACCAGAAGACCTTTACCAACTGGTAGTTGGTAAACATTAAAGAGAAACTGTGCTTCTGTATATTCCTGCTATGCATACATTTACAATAAAAGCACCCAACATAAATAAATAAATCCTGATCATTAATAAATCATGATGATCACCATGATCCTAGTAAATCTTAATAATAAAATGAATCAAGTATCCCTGCTTAATAAATCTATAATTAAATAATGGAATCCTGCTTTGAAGTATTATTTTAAAATATATGTTTAGTGAAAAATTTGCCAAACCCCTATATATGTTTCTTTAATAGAAATTAGAGAGTCATGGTCATATTTTTCTGTTTTTCTGGTACCTTCCATATACTTTTTCTGTCTTGGGTGTAGGAGAGTGTCTTGAAATTTACATTCCCTAGTCTCCCTTTCCAACTGTTTTCTAATTCTTTCTGTAAAGTAGGAAAACCAGCAGAGGCCCCCTTCTTTTCTCTATATGGCACTTATTTCTAAGTAACAGCAGTCTTTAGTGGTGTACTGCCTACTCAATATTCCCTTCTTCTATTATTGCATTTAGGTCAAATGGTTTCAGCTGCTGAGCTCTGAGAACACCACCTTTCCTTTTCTTCCCCCAAATCATAGGGTAATAATAGCTTCCCATGGACACTAATCTCTGGGTTACCTCATTGGTCCTATTGTCCTATCAGCATTTCAAACACCTTTGCAATGAGTCATGAATATTAAATTCCTACTGTTTTTCTGGCATGGATTTTCTTTCATAACTGGTACACTGTTCAAGGTCAAGACAGCCAAGCATATGTGGTTGAGTCAAGACTCATTTCCTCTAGAATCTAGAGCAGACTTCTAGAGCCTTTGTTCTTAATTGACTAATAGCTTGGTGACTACAATGTTTGCAGATGGTTGATTTTCTTGTTGTTTTCCTCCATTAGAAGTTAAGGTCTATCAGAGCACAGCATTTGATATTTATCTTTGTGTTCCCAACACCTAACCAAGTGCTACCGGACAAGTCAGACCTTGAGAAACAACTTCCCACTTTGTAATGTGCAAGAATTACTGATTATGTCTGATCTAGTCACATGATTTTCTAAATCAGTCCTGGTAAGATGGAGCCCCTGCAAAGTATGCGACTGCAGGAGGCTCAGACACAGAGACCTTCATGAAAGCCTCACCTCAGTGTCTGTCATCCTGCTATTTGTAATGAACTTTCCAGGGACTCAGTGCCTGTGTACTACATTCTCAATATATTAAACTCCTTTACTCCCCATTGTTTCAATTCATAAACCTATTGAATCTAAGATAATTCTCAGTGTTTCTCTAAAATTTAACTTGGACACAGTGTCATATCTTGAAATCTCTCATTAAGTTTAATTTGTTTAAAAGGATACCAAGGTGGTCAACTGTGAGGGTAGATTTGAATGGGCAAAGGAAAAAAAGGTTGGCACTTCTAATGTGCATGGAGGTTTTAAGCATTTTTTATTATGATAACATTAATTTAAACATTTGCTGCATTTTGGGGAAATGCTTTTATATCCACTAATCTTTAAAAAAGTGTTATATTTTAAAGGGAATGTTGATTCTTATGTATTTTACTAAATATTTAAATCACAATATTTTATAAACTTGTTCATCCCATAAGAAAATTATTGTAAATCAACTAAACTAGGGAATTTGCTTTATGCACAAATTGTAACTGGTTTAAGGAGATTATTTATAACAGATGCAATTTTCACTTTTGAAATTATATAAGTATCAAATTATTTAATTTACCCAAACATTATTTCAAGTTCTGTAATAAATATCCTTTACCAATATTCTGAAATAATACTGTAGTTGGTTCTCCTATGAGTTTTTAAAAGAAATTGGGTTTTATAAAATAAGGTCAGGTACAGATTTTTCCTTCAAAAATAAAGATGATTTCTTCTTAAATACAAACCAAGAGAGAGAACCTATTTGTCTAAATATTTCAGTTTATATCACATCATATTTAACCAATGTTTTAATAATGATCAATATACAATGTGACTGATAGAGTCAAAATATGAAAAATAAATCCATTGGCATATTTTGATGGAGAGTAGCTTTAGGATGGCAACACTCATACTTTTACAATTAGTTAGAGATACTAGATGAGAACAGATTAAACTGATTTAGAAATAACTTCTATGTCTCTCTTTTTTCCCTGTTTCTGTTCCTCTTTTATTCTAATACTTCTGAAATACTTGTTTCACCTAAAAAGTAGAGCTTGACTATCCATTACTATAGTTCCTCCATTTTCTTTGGTATATAGCTAAGGTGTTTCTAAATCACAGATCAAGATATGCCCCCTAATTAAATATTAATTTACCTTGATAATTGCAAGTCAGCAAACACAGATGCTCCTAAATTGTGACTTATTATTTTCATAAGATACTCATCACTACCTTTTAAACACATTAGTCACAGAGCATTTTTCCTTTAATTGTGAAATATCAACAGGAAGGACTTATATTAAAACATTAGCCTGGATCTAAACTTCTCAAGGAGATGAACACTCAAAGCCATTAAAGAGAAAATGCCCTATCAATTTGAATGACAATAATAGCTTGGTACATCCATTAGTGCATTAATAGTACATGAATCCATTACATGATTTCCTCATATTTGTTAATACCCTGTATCCACTTATCTAGTAATATAATTTAGTGATAATATGGAAAGCATTCAATATTTCCAAAACCCTTAACAAAGAGAAACTTTAAAAAGGATTGTATTTGAGAAATGACATGGTAGCTTTGGCCTCTTTTCCTGTCCAATGACAATAAAAATATATTAACATGGAACTACCTTCCTACAGGTGCATATAATGATTTTCTGCATAATCCAGGAAATATCCTGGACATTGAGCTGATAAAATATCTTATCGAGGATTAAGGTTTTAGTTTTAGGGAATCAACACTTGAGTTGGATTCGAATTCAATCTTAATCACTCATTTTCATGGCAACTCAGGCTGTCACTTGAAACTCCTTGAGCTGTCATTTCTTCACTTATAAAATGAGGACAATAACATCTGCCTCACAGACTAATTATTATCATTGTGAACAGCAGTTAGGATTCAGCACAATTCTTGGATCATTAGAAGTTCTTAGTAAATGTCAACTCTTTGTAGAATTATTATCTCTCACGTCCCCACAAGGATCGTCACTGGGACAGATTTAGCCCCATCCAGAAGCAGAAATGAAGTGCATTTGGCCCATGAATACCCAAGAAGTGAGTGCTGGGACTGGGTTTCACAGAGGGCGAGTATCTGGGAGTTGGCATATTGTAGTAGTTAGGTGTTCAACATAGTGCCTGACAGAATAAACACATAGCAACTTCAACAACGATAAAATAGCATCATATTTTCATGTCATCAGCATGTCTTTTCCTCTTCTGTCTCCTCCCTTTTGTAATGGTTTTGTCAGACCATGTAGAAAAGTAGCCAACGAGGCTAGTAAAATAAGGACGTCGAAGGGGCTGGAGCCTTGGCAGACAGGGCATTTATTCCAAGAGATTGGGATGGGACACTATTTGACACTCTCATTTCACTTTTAACAGGGATGTTAAGGCTGATGAAGCCATGCTAGACACCAAATCTAGAAAATGGTTCTGTTGCTTGAAATCTAACTTTTTTGTCTCATTGTTGATTTGGTTTCAGTCAGTGGAGAAATGTAGGACTTTCCCTTTGTGCTTGATTTTGGCTCTTGTTCTTGACTCTGGCCCCTGATACCTGCCCCACTTCAGCTCTTGAAATTGTTTTATTCTGACAGTTAAAATATTAAGAGACAATGGTAAATTCAAGACCTAAGTCTCTCCAAGGTAAGAGGGTATTTTGGCTACTGCTCCTGTAGGATTATTTTAATAATGGTGACTAGTTTTGATTTTTTCTGTCTTAGTCCAGAGCCTGTGTACAAAAGACAATCTTTGTCTTTATTTGTATTCATAACATGCTTTGATGAACATCTCGCAGCTTTATATTCAACCAGGAATTGTTTATTTTACACACACACACACACACACACACACAAACAAACAGCTTAAATTGCCTAAAGCACACCTATATGTTTTATTTCCAAATCTGAAGAAGTATGAAATAAATTAAGAAAAAAAATCAGTATTTGTTGCCGTTGACAGTGATCTTCTACTTTATAAGATACGTTTTTTTTTCTTTTTCAAAAACATGTGCATAATGTTATTCAGCAGGTAGTCTTAGAAAATTCAAGGAATCAATATACTCAGGACCTCTCCATGTACAGTTAATATGTGGTAACTGGCCTCTCAAATACTGACTCTTCCCATACATCCTAAGGCACATATATTAAGCTCTTTGGCACAAGGCATAAGACAGAGATTTGTGACATATTTTGATATCAATGTGGTTTACAGGAATTATTTTTTATACTTTCAATTCAAATATATGGCTAGAAACAGATGTTTTATGGATGTAAAGAGGCTGTCTGGTGTCTATCTGGCTTAGACGTGACCATGACCCCTGACCCTCACCATGCTTCTGCAAAAATTCTTCCTCTTTCATATGTCACCCTCTGGGGTAACGTAAGAAGAAAATTCAGAAGAAAGGTCAGATTCTGGGCAGACAGCTTGCCTCTGTCTAAAAGGAAAGTTCATTTGTTTCTACTTCTATTTTGTGCTGTTTTATTTGAAAAGGGATGTTTAGGTGATATTTACTTGCTTCTTGTTGTACTTGTGAGAAAAGTCACATACCATACACAAGCATGTCAGTGGAAGCTCTCAAGAATTTTGAAATAGTTTCCCAGTCTGTTAGTAAAAAAAAAAAATTGCAAGGCATTTTGTTTGTCTTCTATGAAGAGTTACTTATTGATGAAATTATTAAATCAGTATTTCGGTGAGATATCTTTTTTAGAAACCTACAACTATTCTACTTTTTCAAATTAAACCAACTAATATGTTCAGTGGAAGGCAGATAATGTTTAATATCTAGTGTTGTAGCAGATATGCTGAAACATAAATTTTTGTAGATCATTGCTGATAATGTATCTTTATTCAACTTTTCAGAAGGTAATTGAGGAGTATTTACTAAATTTTAAGTGTGTAGAGCCTTTGTGCGAATAAGTCTTCAAATACTATTTGATCTTAACATACTTCTTTGCCCATTGCTGACAGTAAATGTATAAGGAAGGACACTCGTTGTTTGTAATTGTTATCTATTTATGAACATTTAGATTGTCTTCAGGATTTTTTCCATCTAAATAAAATGTGGTCCTTGAAAAAATAGTGTGATATAGCCTATAAAATGAAGTATATTTACATGCTTTGACAAAGAGAATTGCATTTATACAAAACTCATGAAAAGACACTTGTATAGGGTAATGTCTAGGAGAATAGTCCATTAAATTTTTTTCTGTTTAATGTCTGGTTCCATTTACTCAGTGTGTGACCATGTACAAATCATCCAATGCCTTCGAACGTCAGATTTCAGCTCTGTTAATGTAACCCTCATAATGGTCACCCTATGGCTATAAGCATGGTAAACCAGACTAGAGCAGTACTCTTCAAAAGACGCCTTCTAATTCTAGGGAGGCAAGTTCCAAGAACCACTTCAGCTTCGTACTATTTTGGTCATCTTCCAAATGACATGAGTAAGGCTTGATCAGAATGAATTCTACACAGAAGAAACCTCCAGGAAATGTAGAAGGGGATGCAGAGCCCTGAGCACATGACCAGGTCGCCTGGGTCCAAGTGGGCCAAAAGCAAACTATCTTTCATTGGCTTATATAAGCCAATAAATCTCTCACGCTCTGCTTATTTCTATTTTATTCTGTATGTCTTTCTAAAATTAGTAGACTCTTTAATTCATCAGAGAAAGACATCTTATTAAAGTGTCTTAAGCAAAATGAGTGAAAATATCTAACCTTTCTGCTCTCTCAGATTTTTCTACTAAGAGTTCTTGTGCAAATGATGTATAGGGAAGCAAGGTTAAGGAAATAAAATGGATGTAATGTTAGACAGTATTTGGGTCATGAATGAAAAGGCAAAGGGACAAAGTAATCATGAGAATAATGATCCAGGGGGTGGAAGACATAGGTTTTAATTCTGGCTCTGCCTTTAATTTCTCTTGTGGTATTTAGTGAAAATAAGATTTATTCACTCAAATCAGAGGGTCAACCAGCCATTGGTTCCAAATTGAGTTCTAGAATTCCTAAAAAAATAATCTATAAATATAATAACAAGCCTTTTTTTACCTTATTTTTAAAAACAGATTTTCAGAATCATAGCAGTAAATGGGAAAATTCCTGCCCAAGCCTAAGCATCCTCATATTCTTGCTAATATGTGTGCTCTTACTTGAATTAAGCCTGATAACTTTGGCTTTCTTATGTAAACAAAAAAGGCTAAGATTTGTGGGTTATATGTGCTTTTGATTAATAATAAATTGGTAGTCAATTATTATTTAATAAACTCCATGGGTTTGGAAGAGCACAGCCAGATGGTCCTGTGGTTCCTGACCTTTATTTCCCCAACAAGGACCCTTTTATTATTTTCTTCTCTCTTTTGAAATAGCTCAAAATAATGTGAGAAAAAGTATGTGCTCTAGTGACCCAGAGATCATAATTTTACTTCTCTCTTCAGAAATAACCAGCGATTATTCCTTTGAACCTTAGTTTTCTCACCTTTAAAATGGGGTTGCTAATAACTACAGCACAGAATTGCCCTAAAGTAAAAATGAGACTTCTGTTCAGCCCGTGGTTGGGGTTAAAAGTGTTAGCTTTCTCTCCAGCACCAAGATTTTTTGATATTTCACTTTTACTTTGACTGTAGTACATTGCACATCATGTGAGGCCACAGGCATCCACAGGAATCAAAAAAGAGTGCTGATTTATTGAAAATGGGGTTAATCAAAACTTAGGCAGATTCGGTAATGAAACACTAATGGAATTTGAAATGCTTCGCAGAAATGCTGGGAGAGTAAGACACATCATTCACGTAACAAGTACACTGAAAGGGAATGTCGTGGATTAAGTAGTGCAAAAATACCCAGCTGTCACAAATGTCTAGGATGAGAACCTTAATTAAATGTCCTCTAATGAAGTGTTCACATTTGAAATTCAAAAAAGCAAAAATGATCTGACCCAGTTAGAACCTTCAGCATGTAGAGCAAATCTGATGTGCAAACTGCAGCAAGTTACAGGCAGCTATTGCCAGTGAGTCTCTTCCTTCCTGTGCGGCCACCTGTATCAAAGCCAGACTTTTCGGGAAAGGGACAGGGAGAAATAGGGTTTTTGAAAAGGGAGATCAGAGGACCGGCTCTTGAAAAATATATCATTGTTGCCCTGAACCTACTGACTTACCTTTAAACATGTCCGTCTTTGTGTGATTCATGAATGATTCATAAAACATAAAAGCTTTTGCAGCAAAATTTGGAAATGTCTAAAAACTTACAAAGGTAAACATCTTTGTAAAACTAGTGCATCAGTGATGCTCAAAAGAGACCCACAATTTCTAACCTAAGTTCTTCTCCAAGGCAAATATGGAAATCGTATTACTGATCTGTTTAGAACCCAAGGAGATCCATAGACACTTCCCCAAGAATGATCCAGGTCTGGACACACACACGAATTTGTTGAGAGGTGTTAGGGACACTTGGAAGTGCACAGCATTAGATAAGTAACTCCTGGTATATTTGATAACCCATCTGATAATGTTGATAATTGTGTCAATATGTTAATAAAATCTATATCACTAGGGTTTTTTTTTGCTGTTTATAATACACACTCACGTTTTTATGTGCACTATGCATAGAATCATTATACCCATGGTTTGTCCTCATTAAACTTATGTACAATGCACATCCTTATTTTTCCCTCAAAAATCTGAGCAAAACAATGCACATTATGTGTGGCAAAATATGGTAGCCTCTCTAGGCAATATCTGTCACCAGCGCAATGTCAAAGAGACCTCATGGGAGAAGTGAGGACAAGTCCTTGGTTGAGGGGTCCTACGTTCGATTCTGTCATTCGAATCGAATGTGAACTTGATCATCCTTGAAGTATGTAAGAGCCTGAGCAATGAAATCAGTGTGGGTCCCGGTCTGGGCTGAAGGCCACCTCCCTCACTTGTCACTGCCAGCCTGGTGTTATAAAAAAAAAATGCATGCTTTATTGTGTTGGAAACGGGGAAAAGTTCTGTTTTTTATTACTTTTATAACATTCTTTTTCTAGAGTAAGAAATATCACCAGGCACCATGCTGGACATTTTGTCTATATCAGTGATCTTCAACCAGGGATGATGTTGATGTTGGCCTCCAAATGGACATTTGTCAAGGTCTAGTGACACTGTTGCTTGTTACAGTTAAGAGGAGGGCCTACTTATATCCATTGGGTACAGGACAGGCAAGTGGCAAGCTGCTGAACAAACTAAGATGCGGAGAATAGCCTCTAACCACAAAGATTCTGGTTCCAACTGTTAATAAGGCCATTTTGCAAACCCCTAGTCTGTGTTAATTATTTTCCAGTATTATGTAGATTAAAGATTGTAGTACCTCCATATGTATGCAATGGGCATATTAATTACATCTCTCAGATATTTTTTTTAAAAAAGGTAGGCTAAGATTCTCTACATCTATCTCATTCTGTATACAACTCCCAATGTTTAGCTTGTCCTGTGTCTCATCTTACACTTCATAAAATGAATTTTATTAGTATCATTTTCATAGTTCTGGGAGTATCTCTTTGTTCTGCGT
Source organism: Tonatia bakeri (assembly GCA_004024845.1). Classification (NCBI taxonomy): domain Eukaryota; kingdom Metazoa; phylum Chordata; class Mammalia; order Chiroptera; family Phyllostomidae; genus Tonatia; species Tonatia bakeri. The sequence goes on from PVIA01004184.1 coordinate 79,891, forward strand.
GCATGACAGCAATCTCTCACCATCAAATTTTGAAACTTTCCCAGCTCTGCCTTCGTACTTTCCTTGTGGACTGAGGATTTAGTTTCCATTGTAGAATGGGGCCTTGGAGTCTATGTTTGAATTGAGTGCTGAAGAAACCTCAGCTTTAATTAAAATGATAGTATCACCATCTGAAGGCTAAAATACCTACAAGGACACAAATAATAATGGTCCAGTTTTGTGTGGCTTAGCGGACTGTTGTATCGTAAGAATGCTTCTTACGCACTTGGTTCACTTGAAGAAAGAGGTACACGACTTTTCTAAAGATATGAATTTGGATCTGATTGCTTCTGTGGAGAAAAGTTAAAGAAGGTTAGGCACTTCTGACTGAAAAAAAATCACTTCCTGTTAAAAGTTTCGTACTCTGACTGCAGGGCAAGTTCCATTTACTTCTCCGGAGCAGAGTGATCCTGTGCTTGCATCCTGTTAGGGAACATGGATACCCCAGAGCTGAAACAGGAATAGGGCAGGTAGGGTCTGCTGTGTATCCTGTGGAGTGTAGCCTCAGAGAACTTGGACAAAGGAAGAGGTCGGAAGCAAAAATCTAGGTGACCTTTCTAATCCTCATTCTCAGCTAATAATCGATTCCTGTGTCACCAAGTAAAAGCAAGCACTTGCACATGGCCAAACCATGTGTATTGATCTGCATCTCTCCTAATAATTTAGGCTGATTTTCTCACTGCTCATGTAAGTCGATGTCTTCTACCAGCATACTAGAGTCTAATCCTTCCTTTGTCTAATTTTCATCACTGTTGAAATTCCCCTATTTCTTTTCTGCATCCTAAAACCCAACACCCCTCTCTCCTCTAATGGATTTACTCCAAGCTCACATAAAAATGCTTTTAACTTCCACACAGTAAAAACTTTTATTGCCCCTTCATTATATGTCCTACTTTGTTTCTTTGTGGCCTATTGGTCAAATTCCTAGAAAGAATGATTCTGTTAAAAATGTAAATGAAATCATGTAACTCCACTGTCCAACTGATCTTCCAAAGTTTCTTTTCATCTCAGTTAGAGTAAAAGCAATGTATTTACAATGATCAAATGCTCCCCCATGCTGGGCCTTCAGCTGCTTTCCGACCTTATTTCCCACTTTATCTCCTGGTTCCTTATTCACTCCCAGTCATCAACACTATTTTTTTTTTCAGTTGCCAGAAATTCTCAGGCTTTTTCCCACCTCATGGTCTCTGTACGTGCTATTCCCTCTGCATGAGACGTTCTTCCTTCAAAGGGTTAGAAAGAGCTCCCTTCTTCAGCTCCCTGTTAAAATGCCCCCTGCCCCATTGGTGAAATCTTCCTTAAAAGCCCCAAGTAAAACAACAGCCCCTTGTCTTTCAGCATTCTCACCCACCCCTTGCAACATTTCCTTGCTCTCCATTGTGTGGGTCACAATCTAATGTTATATATGTATTTGTTGACAGTTTGCTTTGTTTCTAAGAATACAGGTTTCACGAAAGTAGGAACCCCGTGGTCTGTTGCATTCATTGCTGTACCCTCTACACCCAGGAGTGTATTTAGCATATGAGTGGCAGCGGAGAAGACTGAGGTAGGGTGGGGTATAGCCAATGGACAGTATCTCAGCAATGATGGAATCAGAATGAAGAACATCAGTTCAGGCACATCACTTTATGGTTGCTATGGCAATGTGACCCTGGCATTTTTATCTCCACTGTCAAGCACTAAGGTAATTTGAGTCCATAGCTATGTGTCCTCCTCATGGATAATGTTGGAGATATTGATATATTCATGTACTCTGGGGACTCCATTTCTAGTCTCTATGCGTCTCTTTCTCTACTTATCTATACCACATGTCTTTAGGTAGAATCTGGAAAAAAGGTGATGGTTTGAGCTGTCTTAGTGCCTAGATAATTCAAAAAATAGCCTGGATAGGACAGAGGTATGATGGACCTGCCCACCACTTAATTTGCATATGGACTCAAGCCCCTTGGAGAGACAGACATCATCTGAGACAAAGAAGCCAAAAATCGATGTTAACCTAGAAAAAAGACCTGGTTTTTAGACATTACGTTATTCTCAGAGAAAGTAGTCATATTGCTCTGGATATCAGGACTTTCAGATGCCTTGTGACAAAGCCAGGTCCACCTCTTTGTGCATTATCATCTATTCATGGGCTGGCAACACAACAACTTCTTGGACACACTAGCTTAACTCAGGCTCCCTGAAGCCAAAAGGACCCTTCCTGGCCCAACCACAGAGGCCTCCATCTAGCAGTGTTCTTTTGCTGGGCCAGCAGAGGTTTAAGAAAGGTTCAAGAATGGTTCAAGAATTTCAGCTGCAGCCCTGGCTGGTGTGGCTCAGTGGATTGAGCACCGGCCTGCGAACCAAAGGGTCTCTAGTTTGATTCCCAGTTGTGGCACATGCTGGGTTTGCAGGCCAGGTCCCCAGTAGGGGACACAAGAGAGGCAACCACACATTGATGCTTCTCTCCCTCTCTTTCTTTCCTCTCTCCCTCTCTCTAAAAATAAATAAATAAAATCTTTAAAAACACATAAAAAGAATTTCAATGGCAGTAGAACTTTTACATTGGTTCCTGCAACATCCTGAGGTACCTGTTGGCAGTGGAACCAGTCCTCTGACACAGGCTCCAGGACCCTGGGCACCGTTCTTTAAAGACAGAAGTGCATCTGCATTCTAGAACACCCAGACCCTCCCAAAGCTCCATGTGGGTCTCAGCAGACAGAGTGCAGTCTCCAGGGGGCAGTCTCTGGCCTCTCCAGACATCTTCCTTCCACAGAGAATTATTTGGTATTTACCTAGAGAGGCCTTCAACTCTAGGGGGTTCTTGGGACCACGCAGGTCAAGACCCACCCCTGCCCCACACATGTGAGAGAATCCCCAGTGAGTGCATCAGCAATGCCAGAAGGGCAGAAGCATCAACAGATACTGTGATTAAGTTGTTAGCTTACAGCAGCCAGGCCCAGGCCATTAAAGCAGAAGAAAGGACACAAATAAAAAGCAAGCATGTTTGAAAAAGCTCCCGTGATCACTCAGAAATTCTTGGAACATGGACACCTTTCTCTTGACCTAGCATTAAACAAGAGGGGCAATCATGAGCAAGTAAGAATTTACAAAGGCTGCTGGACACTCACTCAAAGGAGGTCTCACTTCACCCTCAGTAAGTAATACCATCAGAAACTGAATGCCAGTGAAAGAGTTAGAGTTCATGGTGTCAGTGGCCCTCTGCAGAGAACCTCTGTAGTCATATTTCAATTGATTTCTATTTTTGTACATTTTTTTAATACAAGAGATACAATAGATATTGTATTTATTTACTTTTTAGGGAGAGGAGAAGGGAGAGAGAAAGAGAGGTAGAGAAACATCAATGTGTGGTTGCCACTCACACGCCCCCTACTGGGGACCAGGCTTGAAACCCAGGCATGTGCCCTGACTGGGAATTGAACTTTTTGGTTTGCATGCAGGCCAGCGCTCAATCCACTGAGCCACACCAGCCAGGGCTATGTACGTCTTTTAAAAAATGTATTCATCTGTCAGATTTCCCGCAATAAATAATTAAAGTGATAGAAGAGTTAAGCTGATAATGAAAATTTTGCTTGAGGAGGGTATTATCAGGAAATAGGGGCTGGGAGGACCCTAAGGTGACTTCACCTTAGTGACTGTAAAACCTAAGAGTCTGTGAGTGGAACGGAAAGAGTTCGCGTCTGTGCCGGTGCCTGGCAGGAATATTCCTGACGTTAGTCTCAGAAGACAGTGAGGTTCTGTAAAGGGCAGCTCCCTTCTTTCTCCTCATGGCTCACTGATGAGGACAGACTTCTGCCAGCATACTTGTTCAGTAGCTTCCGGTCACAATTTCCAAAAACCTCTATTTAATGTAACATTTCTCCTCCTGATACTTCTGGGAATGCTTGCTATCTATAGCATCTGATTATAAATTCACACTTTTGATGACATCTTCTTCTTACCAAAATTTCATGAGGAGGAATGCATGAAGGTGAAAGGCTTATGAAACTCTAGTCACACTGAAAATGGAATACATACCAAAATGGAAGTGTGGAACTAAGAGGGTTTATTATTATTATTACTACTACTACTACTACTACTACTATTTATAGTTCTTTTTCTGACACCAGAAACCTCTGTTTCCCTGTCTGCTGGGCTGCCAGCTGTCCTCAGGAGATGTCTCCTTATTAACCCTTCATTCTCTGAACCCTCACGGTTCTTAGTAGGAAGACTTCTTTCTTTTTTGAAGTTATTCTCTCTCTCCCTCTTTCCTTCCCTCCCTCCCTCCTTTTCTGACATTTTAGTTCCTTTGATGTATCCTTCTTTCCTTCTGCAGACTTAGAAAAAAATAGGATTCCAAAATCCTCAGTAACCTGTAACATTGGTTTACCTGCTCCCAGAAAACTGCCTCTGCTCTGTGATTGGTTTTCTGACCTGGAGAAAAATGGTTTGACAAAAGAAATAAGCTCCATTTTTTCTTGCATTCTGGGGGAAAAGAGAGAAACATATAAGAAAACTAAAGGTTTGTTTAGGTCATATCAATTTCATTATATTAAAATATAATAGTTTTGCTTTTGTCATTACCACCTTCCTTGGTTATATCAGTCCCATGAAATAACCTCTGATCACTAGTCCTTTTTGTCTGCCCTAAGAACAAGTGATTCTGTGTCCAGCTTCCCTGAGAAAAATCTCCCTGTGTTCTCATGTCTCCATGAAGGAAAATTCTCCCCCTTGGTCACAGATCTTCAAACTTTTTCATCTCATGGCATACACAAACCAATTACTAAAATTCTGCGGTGCACCAAAAAAATATTTTTTGCCTACCTGACCAAATAAAATAGTTATGATTTCGATTCATTCACACTGAATGGCTACTGTTGTGTTGGCTGTTGTCATTTTTTTTAATTTGACCGTCTAAGGGAAAAGAGGTCAGTGCCCCCGAATAAATAGTCAGGTAGTGCACGTTTTAAAAATTCTTGTGACACACCAGTTGAAAATCACTGTCCTAGGTGGAAAGCACTGTGACCCTGTGACTGTTTCTGAATTGGAAGAGGCAAAAGATACTTCATTACCACTCTGTAATTCCAACTGAGGTTCATTAACATGTGATCTTGAGCTAATTACTTAATTTCTCTGAGACTGATATGTCTAATCTGGAAAATGGGAGTTGGTAATTCTACACCTCAAAGGATTGTCTGAGATTGAGAAAGATAAGTTAGGTCAAAGACCTCTTATCCACCAGTTTACATAAAATATGTGCTTAGCACACTTTAGATCCTATGACCCCGTTTTTTAACACAGTCTTTTGGTGCCTTTCTGTAAAGATGGCTCCATGGTTCAGACAAACTCTTTGGACTTATTTCATTATGCGCTGGTTTGTTTTGACATTTTGCAGAAATAGTGAGTGTAAATATAAATACAATCCCTGATATAAATTAAGTTCTCAAGAAGTGATAGTTATTATACATCATTATCTTATTATATTTCATTATATAGTCATAGCTGTCACTCTTTTCTCCTGGATAAGTCTGTTTGAAGAGGCAAAGATTCCTCTTGAGACCGAGTTGAGCCCTCAGCTGATGTGACTTCCTGGTGTCACAATCAGAAGTTTGGGCCCAGACCAGGCAGACAATAGGGACTAGAGAGACCCATGGCTAGAGAGACTGGAGAGAGACAAGAAAGGTCAATTATGGAAATCAAAATTTGCCCCAATTTTCATTATCATCACAATCTCTACAGCTCATTGGGAACATCTTCAAAAGCTTCATGTGAAATGAACAGATGCCCTGCATTTTAATTTAATGTCTGCTTAATTGTATGCAAGGACTAACCATTTTTTCTTAAGTCATTTTTATTATAGTTCATACAAGGAAGAGCTCTTGCGAGTAATTAGTTCATAAAAGTTGAGGGGATAAATCAGAGAACTTCAGGATTAATGGAAAGTAAAGGTGTGAATCTTCCTTACTTCCCTGGAGACAACCCCCTGAAATCATGGAACACTAGACGAGGGGCCAGAGTACAGTGAAATAGCTTCTTTCCCCAAACGCCTCATTTTGTCTTCTGGAGAAACTGAGCCCCAAATAAACTAAGCTACCAAGCCTACAGCTGATAAGTTATAAACCTGTGCCATTCTCAGGACCAAATCTTCACCAAACCTCAATGAATGTCATTAAACTCTGGGAATGGGGTGTACGTGTGGGGGCATTCTATAACTTGTCAATGGAGATCAGTAGCCATTTGCTAAAAGAGAGCTAAAGATATAAATCTCAAGAGTAGTAGTGATTGTGATAAAGATTAAATGATAATATTTATGTATACCCAGCTCTTCGTTTGTGCCCAATATCATAGCAGGCATGTTGAAAGCATTTTTTTTTTCTTCAACGCTACAGGACCATTTCTACTGCCTTCCTTCCAGAAGCATCAAAGTACTCTGAAATGAAAGTCGAAAGGCAGGGAGAGTCATTGTCATTAGATCAAAGCTCAGATACTGGGATTGACCTATTGGGGAAACCAGGAAGAAGCAGACAGTTGTTAGCTTATTCTAAGTTTGTTTAAAAATCTTTGCTACAGTTCAACATTTAGGATATAGCTCTGTCTCCTTAGAGACTACTATTTCCCTTCTAAGATAATTTCCCTCAGGCACATGTGGGAGAAAAAGAGTTTTTGAAGAAGCCTCTCAGCTCAGTTATATTTACTATAGTATAAGTATTTGTCAAATATGACTCAACTGCCAATATGTTCTAAAAAAGAACATTTAGGAATTAAAATATAAAATTACATAAGATTGTCAGAAGCACAATAAATCCGATCAGCATTTCCTTAGGAGACTTTCCCATTTCTAGGCCTTAGCTTCTCTAGGTAGAAAAAATTAAACCATTTGGCCAAATCAACCTTTCAAGTTAACCAACGCAGCCAGAAGGATGGAGCCCCAGTTGTCCACAACAGGAGCTAAGTCCTTGTCTTAGACTTGACTTTCGGGAGAGATCTAAGACACCCAAGGCACCTGGGTAACTATTTCTTTTTTTCTTCATTTTCTATTGTTTTTCTATTATAGCTATCCCCATTTTTCCCCCTTTGCCCTCCTCCACCCAGCCCCAACCCCCACTCCCACAGTCAGTCCCCACACTGTTGTCCATGTCCATGAGTTATTCATACGTGTGCTTTAACTAGCCCCTTCCCCTTCTTTCCACCATTGTCCCCCTCCCCTCTGGCCACTGCCAGTCTGCTCCATGTTTCCATGCCTCTGGTTCTATTTTGCTTGTTAGTTTGTTTTGTTCATTGAATTCCTCTTATAGGGGAGATCATGTGGTATTTGTCTTTCACCTACTGGCTTAACACTTAGCATAATATTCTCCAGTTCCTCCATGCTGTCACAAAAGGTAGCAGTTCTTTCTTTCTGCTCTATAATATTTCATTATGTAAATATACCAGAGTTTTTTTGATCTACTCATTTACTGATGGGCACTTAGGCTGTTTTCAACATTTGGCTATTGTAAACAATGCTGCTATGGACATTGGTGTGATAGGTTCTTTTGAATTGATGGTTCAGGATTCTTAGGGTATAATCCCAGCAGTGGAATCACTGGGTCAAAAAGCAGTCCTATTTTTAATTTTTTGAGGGAATTCCATACTATTTTTTGCAGTGGTTGCACCAGTCTGCATTCCCACTAACAGTGACTAGGGTTCCCTTTTCTCTACATCCTCACCAGCACCGTAATTATTTTCTTACATTCATTTGATACAATTACATCCAGCCTTCTGAACTTACTGTTTATGTCACTCAAATGCCGATCTTTGCACCAGACCAGGGCATCTCTCCACCCAAAGGTTATTGAAGATTTTTAAAAAGACAAGCTGAGGCTTTCCAGGTTTTTAGGGAAGGTATGGCTGGCAGAGGTGGGCAGAGTAGGCTGGACACAGGGGTCCCCTAGAAGCAGGGATGTCATGACAAGAGAGCCATGTTCTGGCCGTGTATCGTTTCTCAGCACAACTGCAGAATCTGTAAACTTCCCACAGAGGACCTGGCTCTCCAACCTCGCCCTTTCAAAATTTATTTTCCTTCTTACAGGAAAAGCAGCCTCCTGGGTCCTACAGCTTATTGTGTTTTCCCAAGGCGGTCGTTGTTTCCTGTGCAATTTCAGCAGTATTTTTGATGGCTTTGACAGTCAAACTTGCCTGACATTTCCAAAGCCGTCCGCAATGAGGAAACAGCTGAGCACTTGATTTTGTAAGTGTTTCCAAAGAAAAGAAAGGCCTTCTCTTTCAACTTTCTCATTCCTTATCTCAATGAGCCTTAAACTGATAGATTAAACCAAGGCAAACTTGTGATTTGTTGCTGCTAAACTGAATGAAGGTTCTACAAATGGGTTTGACATAGCATTTGAATGCCCATTTAAAGTTCTGAATCATTTGAGATCGGAAAACAGGGTCATTAAAAGAAGCATGGGGACACTGAAGGGCTGTGGTAAACTATTGTAAACAAACATTTACATAATGAGTAGCACCAAATTATACATACTAGAAACATGACCCATATAGAATAATACCCAGACGACTGATGTGAACGATCATCATCATGTATCAATTTTCCTAGAAGAACTTAGGATAAAGAAATACATAAAATAAAAATAACACGGTTACTTTCCACCAGTGCGTTTTGTTGGAGAGTAGATCCTATTAAATGGGCACTCTCTTCTACTGCTAGGTTAGGTTGCATGAAGGGGGGCCCAGAGCAGATGGTAGCAGAAAGAATGCAAGAGGGAGGAATGAGTGTTCCTTATTGAGTAAGAAGACTCCACTAGCTCCCTGGTAATCTGTGTGGGAGTGAGGAAAGAAGAGAAATGGGGCAAGAGAGCGAGGAGGACATCTTCTGCAGGCAGTGATGACTGAAAAATAGTTCTTTTCCATGATGAGATTGCCAAAGTCTATTTTAAAGGCCATATACTTAACGTGCATTTCAGAGTTGTGGTGGTTGTGATGTCAGCCTATTGTATATGGCCCAACTCCCACAAGTCCAGCAGAAGTCCATACTTCTGTATTCTGTAAAATATATTACCCTATACAGGGCCCTCTGTGAAATAGGATTTTGAAGGGATTTGAGGAAAGGATAGCATTTGGTACTTTTCAGAACAGAAAGAGCACACACATGCTGGAACAAGCAGAGGGGTCAGGGAAGACAGCTCCCTACCCTTCCCCATTCTCTACTCAACATTTGTTTGCTAAAATCTAGCTACTAAAGAGCTTTTGATTTCTATAGGGATTAAAAGAGGTAATTTAGCAGATATATCAACAAAAAAGGGCCCAAAAGCCCCAGCTGACATGTAAGTTACACAGGTAACTGTAGCATTAACATACATATTAGCAGTTAAAAAAGAAAGAAAAGAATAACTAACCAGAAGTTCATCTTTTCTCGATTTCCTGCAACTATCATGAACATTAGTAGGTAGATGCAATGAGAGATGGAAGGAAAAGAGTAGGGTGGTAGACTCAGAGTGAGAAAGCTACCTAGTCTAGTAGTTTCCAAGTGTATTGCTGTTTTTTAATAAGAGTTTTATAGTTTATGGGATCTTACATATAATGTCTCTTGACCCTGAAAAAAATCTAACAACCTACTCTATTGCAAAATCCTTTGTGATTTTAGTGAACTCAGCTGGACAATTCTGAATGCAGCTCCATACTCACATTTTACAGATGGAGAAATAAAGGTCCACAAGATAACATGGTTTCCCCCCAAACATGCAACCTGTTTTTGAGGAAAAAGGGGTTGGGGGGGTAGGAAGTGAACTTAGGCAATAACATACGTTAGTGTTAATGCACCCTTCTTCTCTCATATTGCCTTATCTATCTCACCTGAGATCTATGCAGGTCGTGAGCAATCAGCTCCAGGTCTCTGACCTTTCTGTTCACTGGTGCACCTTAAAGCCCCAGCTCCAAATAAAGTTCCTTACACTTGTACACAGAAAATCTTTGAGTAAAGTAGCTTTAGTTACATTCACTCTTTAAATGTAATTTTTGATCACATAAAATATAATCATTATCATTTCCCTGCCACCACCTCAACTATTACCACCATCACCGTCATTTTCATCATCCCCATGTTATAAATGATTTATAGTTTCTGTCCCTCTTCCACAAAGATATTTTGACTTATTGGTAACATGTGACAGATGACGATACGGAATTAAGCCAAGAAAGGATTACTTTGCTTTGCATGACCACACAGAACAGTATGCTCAGAAGGGGAGTGAAAGGTGAGGGAGAGAAGCACAAGGACTACGTAATCAATGGTAGCTCTAGAAACTAGATGAAGAAAAAAGAAATTGAAAAATAGATCTAGGCAAAGATGGACTAGGAGGATAAGAAAGCTGCCTAAGTAAAACATGGGATCAGATGGAGAAGTTAAAATCATAAAGGCTGTGACTATGGGCAAGGTCATGGCCGCTACTGTCACTGTCTCTCTTCCATGTCTATTCTTTGCTTATGAATTAGGAGCTTTGGCTAGAGAGCAATCCTAGACTAACAACAGCTTTAACCAGCCAAGTTCATGGTTTCCCAGAAGGTGGATCATATAATTATCATAAAACAATGCAAATAAGGAATGAACTTATTTGTTCTTACCACAATTTAAAAGGAGAGAGAGGAGAGGAAGGGAGAGGTACTGGGTTCAGGAAAGAACAGCGTCTGTGCCACGCATCTTGTGATGTGCTTCCTTGGTTTTCTTACTCTGTGCTGGAGGGAAAGAAGAACTAGTTATTTCATTAAAATTACTGGTTGCATGGAAGCTGAAAAAATTCAATAATACTAATGTTTGTCGAGCCCAAAGTCATTAATAATTTGAAGTTAACATTATCTATGTTTAAAAGCAGGCACTGACTGCAAGGTGAAAGAAATAAACTTGACACATTTGAGAGATCAAAAGGTAAAAGCATCTATCGAGCTTGGGGCATTTTTCACTTTGGCAGATGAAAACACTGAGGCTTAGGTTTAGGAAGAAACACTTCTGTGGAAAAATCCCAGCTAGCATCTGTGGAGCTTACATAAGTGACTTGAACTCTTCATTGCCTTGGCTGAAGACCAACAGCTGCATAAGGCATTATGAAAATCAAAAGAAGAGTGAAATAGCCATGAGTTATTTTTATAGACATTATGAGATAGGTTATATTGTAATATCACTGCTTTGTCCATGGCTGATGTTTAATTCCTCTCTTAGCTCCACAGGGAATTCTAGAACAGCATTGGGAAGTGTGCTACAAACACACAAGTTCAACTCCTAAGTTGCTGAAGAAAATCAATGAATAATACCCAGATTATCTGTGAGTTCTCAACACTGCATTGGAATCAGTCTCTCTCTGGCTTTGTCCTGATTCAAAACTAGAGAGGCCACATGATCATTTCAGAAGGTATCAGTCATTACTCTCTCCAGGTGATGGTGGGGTTGAATCCCAGTGTTTTTTTTTTTTTTTTTTTTTTTTAGAAATGGCATCTAAGTAATTGTGACAAACACAGAACAGATTGATGTGTGAATTTCAACTCCTGCGAAGTCTCTCAGTGCCACATTTTCCCCATTATCAGAGTTAATAAAGCCAAATTACAGAGAACAAAAGGCATCCTAGTGAGTCAGGACATTTAGCATAAAATTCTAATTAAGATATTTAGTAGAAATGTATAAAATGTCCATATATCTTAACCTGGTATTGTAATTCTTCTCTTAAGATTTTTTTTCTGAGGGCAAAATCAGAATTACCAATCAATATTTATGTGCAATGGCATCATCGCATCACTAAGTATAACAGGGGAACATTATAAATGACCTAAATTTACCCATATTAGACATAGAATATTAAGATGTTGAAAAGGACTTGAATAGACATTTCTCCAAAGAAGATATACAAATGGGCAACAAGCATATTGAAAGAATCTCAATATCATTAATCACGAGGGGAAAAATTCAGAATCCTAATGAGATATCACCTCACATGCACTAGGAGGGCTGCTATCACAAAAATAGAAAGTATAACTGTCTGTGGGGAGGTAAAGAAATGGGAAACCTTTTTCAGGGTTGGTGGGAATGTCAGGTGGGCAGCCACTATGGGCAACAGCGTGACAGCTCCTGAAAAATGTTAGAACTACCTCGTGACCCAACGACTCACTTCTTGGTCTAAAGAACTGAAAACACAGCAGCCTTTCAGTTCCCAGGCCAGTGCTCAATCTAATTGGGGAAAGAAATGGAAGGGTCATCAAGGAACATGTATAAAGGACCCATGGACAAAGCCAAAGGGGAGAAGGATTGAGGGTAGGGGGTGGGTTGGGGGAAAGTGGTGGTGGGAAAATGGACACCACTGTACTTGAACAACAATAAAAAAAGAGAATTAAAAGCGAGTTTTTCAATAGGCCCATGTTCATAGTAGTATTGTTCACAAGAGTCAAAAGTTGGGATAACCCAAACATTCAATGACAGATGAGTGGACAAGCACAATGTGGCATATACATACAGTAAAATATTATTCAGCCTTAAAAAGGAAGGAAATGTTGGCACGTGCCACAAGGATAAACCTTGAGGATTAATGCTAACTGAAATAACCCGGTCACAAAAAGCCAAGTGACTATTCAAAGCAGTCAAACATGTATGCAGTCAAAAAGTGGAACGATGGTTGCCAGGGGCCGAAGAGAGAGGGGAATGGGGAATTGTTGTTTCATGGGTGTAGAGTTTCAGTTTTGCAAGATGAAAAACTTTTGGAGATTGTTTCCACAACAGTGTGAATATACTTATCACTACTAAACTACATATGTAAGTATGGGTAAGATGGCTTTTATAATATTATGGGTACTTGATTACATTTTTTAAGGGGAGGTCATAAGGTAGACAGGGATGCCCTCCTTGAAGCAGGAACCTGGGAGCAGAGACTGGGTGTGAGGAAGCAGTGATGGAGAGACCTGGGGAGACTCTCCTGGGAGGGAAATGAGCAGGTGAAGGGCTCCAGGACAGGGTCCAGCCCGTGTGCTGCATGAGAGAGAAGGTCAGTATGCTGGGGCCTAGGGACGCAGGTGGGACACTAGAGGAGAGGTCAGAGAAGAGTTCAAGGGTCAAGTTGTCACACATTGTAGACCTTGAAAGAGTATTTAATTTTTTCTTGTGACAAGTGATCTGCTTTATTTTTTTAATTTTTCAGTTACAGTTTACATTCAGTATTACCTTGTATTAGTTTTCGGTGTACAGCATAGCAGTTAGACAATCATGTATTTTACAGAGTGGTCCCCCTGATATTTCAAGTAGTCACCTGGCCCTGTATGTACTTGTTAGGATACTATTGACTATTCCCTATGCTGTACCTTGCATCTCTGGAGGGTTTGAGAAGAAGGATGATCTGATCCAATGTACATTTTTAAGCTTTCGCTTCTGTGGAAAGAGTTTTATAAGAGCAAGAGCAGAGAGCCAGGGACTTCAGTTAGATCACATTTACCATCCAGAGCGAGAGAAAGATGCATTCTTACACGACTTGGGTAAGTCACACCCCCTTGCAGGGCCTGAGAGATCACAGAGTTTGACTTTCCTTCTCCTTGGGAGTTAGGACATTAATATTCATGGTCAAACAGTCCTCCACTTCCGTTCAGGAGTAGACGGGACTGACAGTTGTCTAACACTCACAGAATGAGACTTGGGAAAATATTTGTCTTAATTGACTTTCCTGTCTTGTTCCTGCTCCTGGCATACTTGTTTTGCATAGAAATTCATATTTGGCCATTTTCATTTGGGAAAAAATCTGGACTCAGTACTCTAAGCTATATTGTCTTTTCTCATCTTCTTGCTTTTAACGTGAATTCCATGCAGTTGGTTGGGGTAGGGAGACTGTGGGCTACATCTGAAGGACAACTGGGGAGAGAAACTGAGTGAGAAACCCCCCAAAACAACATGTATATGGAGCTAGTTTTTTTTTTTCCAAGCTCAGGCTCAGAGATTGTTTAAGCAAACCAGTGTATGATTTAGATTTGAATAAAACTCATTCTAAAATCGAGCTCTGACACCCAGGTGAGTATTGAGGGACCTTCAGGTGAAGAATATCAGGGCTTTTTGGATTTTAAATCCCAGTTTCAATAGTCTTTTATTCCTCAAAGTGATGTGTGCAGCAAGCCGTGTCCTTCATCAGGAGCCTCACGGTGTTGACAAAAAGACACAGACGTTGAGGGCATTCAGATTATTTGTAATCCCAGCTGTAATTTCTGAGCTTTCAGAATGTAGGTAATTTTCTTAAACTGACTAAGCCTTACTTCGCTCACCTAAAAAGTAATCAGTGGTGTCTCTATCTCACATAGGAGGTATTAACACCTCCCCTCCTTCACCTTGTAATTACAGATGTGTAAAAAAAAAATGGGTCTCAGTTTCTGTTTATGAGAAACCCAAGGGAAAGGTACAAACAGGGTTCCAGATGTTCAGCCTGCAGTTGCCTCCCAGAAAGGGAGCAGGGAAGAAATAGGTACAAGGACCACCCCAGACATGCGCCCCATGGAATAAATTTTGTCTGGAGACAGGGTTGGAATGTTGATTCTGTCAGCACTTGGCTCCATCACTGTGACCCCAAAGGTGTCATTTCCCTTATTTGGGCCTAAATTTTTCCAACTGTGAAGTTGACCTTGGAAATCACTGATCCAGCTGAGAGGTTTCTGTAAAAATGAATTTGTATCTTATTCTCTCAGACTGCCTGCCGTCGACTCTCTCCTCCTCCTGCAAATTCAATTGCTTTGGAAAGAAGCCAGGAAAACAATTTCACTCTCTTTCTCTCTCTTTTTCCATTTCTCCCACCCTTCTTAAAATACTCATTACTGTGGTAAAATACACATACCACTTTTCTCAGGTACTGTTAAAGACAAATGAATGAATATTTTAGTAGTCTCTACTATGAGATAATACAGGCAAGAAGTTTGGGGGAAGGATCGCAATCTGTGCCCCCTAAAATTTAAAGTTATTAATTTAAGATAGCAGTGTGATATATTGAAAGGAAGGGGAAAGTTTAGAGTTAGTTAGGCACAACTTAGAGATTGTGAAGTAAGGAACTAGATGATGCAGTTTGAGTGTTGTTGTTTTTTTCTGTTGATAAGACTCAGAGTAAATATAACTTATCCTCAGTTAGCAGGAAAAAAACCTATAGCTTAGAGAAATTCAATAATGTGTCTGTATTGCTCCTCCATGGTCCCCACTTTGAGAGGAAGGTGTGTGGGGACTCAGTGAGCATTCCTACCTTTCGGATGTATTTCAGGTTTGAAACTTCTCTAGCGCTTTGTCCCAAATAGTACTCAACATGTTTCCTGATGACAGACTGAAACAGTCAACAAATTCCACTTTTATAAGGCACGCTTTCTAATGTGGATAATTAATCATTAATCAATTAGGATGGCAGAAGATGCGGGATGCTTCCCAAGTCCCCAGCCTACTAAACGATGTCGGTTTTGTTCACTAGTTTCAGCACCGTATTCACCCACAACCATAGGCATGTTGCCACAGGCACCCACTCATGGCTGTGCTGTGTGGACTTGGGAGATGTACAGATGCATCCGCATTTTTATTCTCTGCCTCTTTAAGAAGAGCCCGGATGAAGACTTAAGCTGAGAAAGTTCTAACAACCTTTTTTGTCCTTTCAACATGTGTTGTTTACAGTTGCCTCATAGACCAAATTGATGGGGAAAAATAAGAAACTAAAAATACACAAAGCCTTTCGTTCACAGGGGTAATGCACTTACATAAGTCAAAGTGGCAGGTCATATAAAGCCTTCTGTGATTCCTTGGGGTTTCTGTCTTATTTCACTGGCTAGCACACAGCGAAACAGTAGGATATATATTTTTCAATTAGGTTGTCAATATTGTGATCAAACAACCTATTTATAACATTCAGGATTACTGTTCTGTTGGCGAGAACCGCTAGCAGCTGCTGTGTGCTGAGAGTCAGCCTGGGGATTCGAAGCAGCGGGACTGAGGAGGGCGTGCTGACGCACTTCCCAGGTCTCAGCTGCCTGTCAGTCATGCAGGTATGAAATACTTGTCCTCGTGTCTGATTATTGTGAGAAAACGCCCACCTTTTAATATTGTACGCACTTAATCATAAAAATAACAGTAAGAGCACTAGTAGCAAGAATAGATGAGACAAAAGTGAGAGTCTTGAGTCTATTTGGAAAAAAAGTATTTCTTGATGGGACATTCGGATCAGAGTCCTTAGAAGGACAATGGATTAACTATTATAATGCAAAAGAGCAACTTATTTTTTCCAGAGTGGAGCAGGGAGAGGAATTGGTTCATTGAGCACTCTTTTCTCTCTCCAAAAGTCATGTAACCTCCTATGTCCATAATTTTTCTGACCTAGGATTTTTGGGGAAAGCACGTGGTCTTTGAGATCCTGCCGATATGCATCAAATTCCTGCTCTTTCATTTGCTAATTACATGAACTTGGTCCAGATCTTTAATGCCTGAGCCTTATTTTCTTTACCTGTAAAATGAACACACTGATACTTAACACAGGTTGCAGCACAGAATCATCTGAGTGAATAGAAGTGAGTGCAAATTGTTAACCAAAGAACACTATTCAAATGTGAGTTGTTGTTCCTGATGTTGAAGGTCAATAATCTTCCATGTCACAGTCACAAAGGGAGGCATGCATACAAAAGGAATAGATCTAAGTGAATTGTGTAACAATGTTAATAGCTTTAAGAGGGTTAAACCACTCACTACTGGGCCACACAAACACTGAATAAGAATGTAAGAGGGGTAAATAAAAAGCAGAAGGAAAACCATTGCTTCATGGCTATATCATTCAAGGGAACATTTTATTGGAGAATTTTTTCTATTACAAATCTTCTCCTCAATTAATAGAAGGCTATCCTTAGCTTTTGCATATTTCTGCTGCTTTATTTTCATATGATCCCAATGGAGACAATTAGATCTAAAAATGTAATTATCTGGTGTAATGAAACTGCCTTTGTTCTAACTGGGCTCTGCTTATATCAAATCCCCATCGGAAGAACAGAGATATTAAGTGTCAATAATCAATTGACCCAAATCATACAGGCTCCTGGGAAACACATACATATCAAGGAGAAGAATGGAAGTTTGAGTTGCATTCCAAGGAACCCCATTTTGATTGTCTAGCATACATTTTTAGGGATGCAATGTAGAGACCATTGCATGCTTGGGCTATTTAAAATGCGAAAAGAATACCTGAAGAGAAATTTACTTAAGAAAAATGTCAGAGTGATTTAAAAAACAAAAGATCACAATAACTTTCAAAAAAAGATTTTCTTCTTCCTATTTTTGTCTTTATTTTCCTTTTTAAAAAATGTTAGTGCATCTGGCAGTGTCTAGAGGTCATTGTCACACCTTCCACTGCCCACCCCTTACATCCCTTTAAATCAACTTTGCCCACAGAAGTACAGACCCTACTTACACCATCTAAACATCTGCTGGAGTGATCGGAACACTCCTGGTGATCACTCAACAGTTCAGCTGTTACTCCAGCTCAGCTTTTCTGGTGTGTCAATCGTTCTGCCTCCCCAAGAGCCCTTGCTGTCATATCCCTCCCTTATTGACAGCAGTCTTTCGGTTCTTAGCAACAGAAACAACCCTGATAAGCTTGCAGAGGAAAAAGACACACAGTGAAAAGTTAGGGCATCTGAAAGAAGATGCTTGATAGCCCAGGAGTTTCTGCTACTTTCACTTCCATCAAATGGTTGTTTTAAACTGTGTTCTGTACCTGTGTGTCTCCGACCAGATCTGTATTCCTAGGAGAAAAATTATAATTAAGCTAACTGGGAGTACAGGCTCATAGAGAGCCATGTAAACTGGGCAAAGAGGTATAGCCTCCTTTCCCACAAAGGCATGTTAGACATGTGCAGTCAACACTACCCAATGTCATTACCACTATCCATTCATCTGGTCCTTTTCACTGGTGATACGTCACATGGGCATACCCTCTAGGATGTATTTGACATTCCTACTTCAGTAATTTTATTAATATTTAACATTTAGTATTGCAAGACATGATTAACCCTTGAACCCCCAGTGCTTGGAAGAAGATAGTCACATTTTCTGTTTCCAGAGAATACTTGCTAGTGAAATGAAATTTCACTATCAAAAATCATCTTATTTGTTACTTAATAAAACATTTCTGATAGGAATAATACTAACTGATCAAAGGAATAGAGAGTCTAGAAAGAGTTGTCAGAACACCTGGCTGGTGAGGTGAAACATACTCTGTGTCCTGGGTGGTAGGAGGGACCTAGTCAGGTGGAGATTTGGAGGAAGACTGTTTCAAGGCAAGCTGCAGGTCAGGTGTTCGGAGTGGAGGGTGTAGCTGAGGTCTGTTTGAGGAACCAGCATGGCTGGAACATTGTGAAAAAAGGCAACCCTGCAAGATATGAAGTTGAAGAGGAAAGCGGGGGCTCGTGCCAGCTTTTAGGGCTTGAGTTCGTGCCAAGCGCAAATGGAAGTCACTAGGGGCTTTGGAAGAGGTGGCTTGATCTGCTTATGCTTTTAAAGATTCGCTCTGGACACTGTGCAGAGTAGAGATTGTTGAAGGGGAAGAGTAGACAAGGAGACTTAAGGATGATGACGTGAAAGGAGTGAGATGTGGTTGAATTTAAAACACAGCTTAGGGAAAAAATAGCCACATTTTAAGAGCATCCTGTGTTTTCCTCCAAATGATGTGGTTTAGGAAATAAAAATAATGAAGCTTATAATATTACTTTCCCATCCCTATCATTGGCAGATGGACTTGAACTTCAGGCTGCCCAGAATTTTCACTTTAATTACCAAACCTACAATGACAGCTGTTTTTTTTTTTTTTTTGAAATAACTTCATATTGATTGGGTCTACTTTGTGCCTCCATTGACCGAGGCCAGGAAGATGGATATTCTTTGTTCATGGAGTGGCATTCGAGGTACTCATGTTTGAGAATTTGCTCTCCATACAAATTGTGACCCCTTAAGCATAATTATCAACATGGTTTAATTCATAAAACTGAGGTGATCATATCCATGACACAACGTTGTTATAAGAGTGATAGGTCATGTTCACATAACTATTTATTCAAGCTGTAAAGAGGGTTCTTTGGATTCTCTGATCTCCTCTCAAGTCTACATGAGAAAAGACTTGTCCTTTGCCTTCTCTTAAGCCTATATGATGCTTGAGTTTATATTTGGTGTGGAGCTCACATAGCCAACTGTACTGACTTGCCCAAAACTGGGGGTATTCTCGGGACATGAAGCATTCAGTTCCAAATTGGGAAAATCCTAGCAAACCAGGGCAAGTTGCTCACCCTATGTGGAGTTTAATGACATGCCAGCTATATACATAACCCAATTCCTCTGATGGTTAACTTTTAATCTAGGTATACCTAACTCTTTCTGTGACACCTAACTTATCACAGTGTGTCAAGAAGCCACATTCAGGGTTGTCCCCCTTGCAGTCTGACATGAAACCTTCTTATCTGGTCCTTATTGTGGGGAAATCTGAGTGAAATTCACTTATTCTTCTATCACCAGCACTCTTAGAAGTGGTGAAAAGGAGTTGGTCTCTTCTATCAACATTTTCCAATGAATTTTGACAGACTATCTGAACACCATATATTTTAAAGCACACGAAATAGTTGTTTTCTTCCCCAAGAAAATGTAAAAAGAAACTTGAGGAGAAAACCACAGCTACAATCGTAAACTGAATACTGAAGAAGCCTTCACATCGTGTTCCAGATATTGACAGATACCGGTGGAAAAGCTGAATTTCTTTGACAATCAACAAAAGATAAGCATTTGAAATTCCCAGGGTGGTAAAGAGCTCGTGAATTCGTATTAGATCTGAATAATAATCAAGATCATACAATATTTTTTATAAAACCCTAATTTTCCACTTTCAAATGACAATTTTACCAAGTTATTCTATTCTGCATTATTAAATTGTCAAGAGACAACTTCTGCTTATTATATTTGAGACACTTCAGAAATTAGTCATTGTGTTTCCATTATACTCCTCAAATGGCACATCAGATCTCTTCCTTTTCCCCTTTACTTAGCTCTTAGTTAAAAAAAAGCAATACCTGGAATCTAGTCCACATCCAAAGTACAAAGAGATACATCATGTTAGTTTCCAGGAATACTAACATGGAAGAGAAATTGATGTTTTAGGACAGGCATTTTACAACAGAAAATCTACCTCAGGGCATTTAATCCTCAACTGCCAAACAGCATGGTCATGGGAAAGAGAAGAGAAACGAGAGTGAAATGTCTTTTAAGAAAACGAATATCTTTATGCCAGTACCACGCCACGTTAATTAATGCAATTGTTTTCTTAAATGCCCACTGATGGGTGAGGGGATAAAGACAATGTTACAGGCTTGGCTGGGCATCTTAGTTGGTGAGAGTGTTGTCCCCATACAGTAGGGCTGCAGGTTCAATTCCCAGTCAGGGCACATACAAGAAACAACAAATGAATTCATAAATACATAAAGAACAAATATATCTCTCTCTTTCAAATCAATAAATTAAAAAATGTTATATACACACAATGGGGTGTGTATTCAGCCTTAAAACATCCTGACCCATGCTACAACAAGCATAAAACTGGAGGACAACATGCTCAGTGAAATAAGCCAGAGAAATATGGGTGAATACTGCCTGGTTTCACTGACATGAGGTGTCTCAACTAGTCCAAGTCACAGAAGCAGAGAGGAGAAAGGTGGCTGCCTGAGGCTGGGGCATTGGCTGCTTAACACTGTGAAGTTCCGCTTACACAGAATGAGCAAGTCCTAGCAGTCTGCTGTACAACTTTGTGCCTGTACTTAACAATACTGCACGCACACTTAGAAAATTTTTAAGAGGTTAGCCCTGGCTGGTGTAGCTCAGTGGATTGCGCATGGGCTGCGAACCAGGCATCACAGGTTCGATTCCCAGTCAGGGCACATGCCTAGGTTGCAGGCTATGTCCCCCAGCAACCGCACATTGATGTTTCTCTCTCTCTCTTTTTCCCTCCCTTTCCTCTCTAAAAATAAATAAATAAAATCTTAAAAAAAAATTTTTTTAAGAGGTTGGTTCTCCTGTTAGGTTTTGTACTACAATAAAAAAAAATGAAATGACTTTCTCAACAATGCCAAAAAATAAATAGAACAAGAAAATGAAGAAGCGGCATGCATGGAAGAGTAGAAAAAAAGGAGGATCGGGGAGTGCAAGTGTAAGAACTGAGAGTGGAGAGAACTAGCTTTACAGGGAGCCTCGCCTGCCTTGAAGCCCCATGTTCCCAACCATGCAAGTCCAAGTAAATTTACCATCTGGGTGGGTGATAGAGTATGAGGAGAGTGGAATAGGTGACATATTTCCAAAGGTAGGTCCCATCTTGCAAATGCATTGTTGTTGGATCCTGAAGTTCTTCAGTTATTTTGATGTTAGTGTTCTAATTTCTAAAATGGGAATATATGGATATATGTGTGTGTGTATATATGTGTGTGTGTGTGTGTATACATAACATATATAATATATATAACATATATACTATATATAATATATATACTATATATATATGGAATGTATAAAAAAATAAGTATTCTTTTCTTAGGACTAGGGTTGGGTCCCAGTTCTATTTCAAAAGATTTATATTAAAAAATGAAAAAGAAAAGGGAGAGAGTTTTAAAGGGAAAAAAACAGAGTTATCGTGCATAAGATGTTAATTCTTCCAAAAAATGAGTTTCACTCTAGCTTCTCAAAGAGTAATATTAAAATCGAGATGCTGATATTAAAATAAACTCAAGATGTAGGGTATTATAAAATAATCCTATTCCTACTTATGCGTAAACTGAGTAATGTATGCTCATCTTTATAATTCCCTCTCTCTTCTACTCATTGGTTCGAGCTTCTTTTTTAATTTTTTATTATTTTCTTTTTTATTAAAGGGGGTGCAGTCAGTGACAGCTCTGAAAATCTGATGGAAACTTCTGGGCCACTTACAAAAAGTACACAAATATCCACACAACATTCACTGTCATTTTGGAGGGTACAGGTTTTCTTCCCCCATGAGAAACACTGCTCTGTCATTTCTATCTTCATGCCTTTGCTCAGATGGCTCCACCTTGCACACACCCTGGCTTCCTTCCCTAGATAATTCCTTCCTCGTGGCCAGCTAAAACGACATGACTTCTTGAAGCTTTCGCTATTTTATTTCTGGGTGCTAAAGTTACATTGCTATAACCTCTCTGGTCTGTCCTTTATCACACTTCACATTATCATCATTATTTGAACATGCCACTTGTGTTTTCTACCAGTTACAAACTCATGGAAGACAAAGACTACATATGTTTCCTCTCTGTATGGCTATTGCTGAGTCTTGCCCATAAGTGACCCTCAGCTATGTTTTATGAATAATCACAAAAAATAATGTGGCTGACTAAATTCTGAATATATACAAGGATGAGCCTTTCTAAGATACACCTAATCATCAGGCTTACTGTGCAAAACTCCAGTTTAACAGATAAGTGAACAGTGTATCATTATAAGTTAATAAAAGTTCATCATAAAGGCAACACTAAGTGCAAATGAAAATACTCTAAAACACATCTTCATGTATTACTAGAATCTAGTGCTAGCTGCTACATTTTGGGAGAGTAGTTTGGTTATTTTCATGAAATTGGGGGTGGGGGTAATTTTGTATGTTTACCATGTAATTCTGGTTAGCTGCTGGCAAATTCTTAGAAACATCCCAATTGCTCGGAGTAAATAACACTGCAGTAAGCATCTTCATCTAGAAACACCGAGAACAAAGTAATAAGCAAGGATTCCTAAAAACATTCTTATTAGCAGTGAATTTGTGACACGTTAACTATATTGAAAATTGTACTGTACTGATAAAAACTCTCGTAATGAAGATTATAAATCAAATAGAAATGTTATTATATATGAGAGGACAACTTAGAATTAACAATTATATTGTTCGATTACCACACTGTTAGAACAGGAATAACAAAATGAAGTGAAAAATGTAGAAACATAATTTATTAGAATGGTGTGCTTGAGAACTAATATTTATTTTTGATTTGCAGAATCGCATTCAATTTAAAGTTGTAATTGTGTGTATTACGTGTGTCTATGAGAGAGGGAGCGGGAGCAAGAGAGAGAGATGTGGGCCTTGGCGGCAGACAGGTCATTTTAGATCATATCGTTCAAGACTTTCAGTAAGAGATGACAAGCACCTGAGTCCAAACAGTAGTTGTGAGGATGGAGAGACTGTGTGTGTCCCTCACTGGCTCGTTTATCCTTTTTATGTTTTCAGTGACATGGGTTTTCTTACATTTCTGAGCCTTAGCACAGGCCAAGAATTACCTGCAAATGGCCCGCTTACACCACAAAGTGACCAGTAGAAGAGTACAGGTCCCTTTAAATATAAACACTGTCACTCCATTACCATGGAGATGCTGCTTCCTTCCAATATGCTTTAAGAAGTTCGAGTTGGCTGTTTCACTTACAAGGCTAGGAATGCTGCACCGCTTCCGCAATGTTGTGTGCTGAAAGATTTGTCCTTGTGCGTCACCTTCTCTGTCACAATCAACACTGGCTGCCACACAGTCCCTTGGGAAGGGTTACTGTTTCTCGTTTCAATGGGCAGAGGCAGCTCCTGCTCGGGGTTTCAGAGGAAAACCACTCGTCCTCGCGTGGGGCGTGGCTCTTCAAGCATCGCGCAGCGAAAGGACTTTCTTTGCAGAAGTAGTTATTTCGGGGCCCTGCTGGCTGTTTAACCGTGAGACGTAACGTCCGTGTCTAAAATTACCTGTTTTTCTTACATTGAAGACGTTTTAACATATCTAATTAACAAAAATCTGTTAAGTTCTTGGCGACAAATGCATGCTATTCTATGAAAACAGTTTTAAAATACTAGCTGTTCTCACTTTGTTGCTAGGAATTTTCGATAACCATCATTAGAGCTAAAGGGGGAAAAAACAACGCCCTGCTTCTTCTTCTGGGATCAATTACAAAAACCTATGTGAGAAGCAATATGATCAAAAAAATTTTTTTTTTAAATTTGGAGTGCCCTGATTTTCCAAGGGGCCCATACTGGATAACACCATGAAGTCCTCTATCCATGAGTTCTCCCCGTCAGCTGCACGATGGGGTCCTCACATATCACTCAACCATCAATAAAAATAACTGAAAGATGTATTGAGGATAAGAGACCCCCAAAAGCAGAGCTCCCACACACTCAGTACTGTTAACATTTTAGGTGGAGGACCCCTTTCTTGTGCAGAACCATCCTGTGCCTTATAGGAAGTTTAGCAGCATCCCTGGCTTTCGCCCACTACATTCCTGGTGCAATCCTCTGCCCAGTTTTAAGAACAAAATTGTGTGTTCAAAACTTGGCAGGTGTTCCCTAGGGGGGCAACATTGCATCCCCAGTGTAAGAACTTCTGCCCTACAGATAATTCTGTGGGCAGAGGGAACATACACCCATAGAGTCTATTTGGATACTCATCCTGGAATCCCTGTGTGACCCGTAGAGAAAGGCAAGCATGCATTTTTTTAAAACAGGAACTAACATACGTTTATAAGTATGAGGCTTATGAATTAGCAACGGCACCCATGGGGAATTTCACAGTTCTCTAACTGATTAGGAAACATAAAAAGTTTATGTTGCTATCCTGTCGTAAATTTTGCACAGTTCTTAAAGCCTATTTTCTAATTAGTGTAATTAAAACCAAATTTTATATTTGGGCAAGGTGATAGATTATGTCAACTGCTCTTTCTTCATACTAGTTTGAATGTTTAAATAGCCCATTTGTGATGTCTTTATACCCAGTGAAGTCAGGAGTTGTGAGGCGTTTGATGAAATGAAATGGAGCACTTCCTACGATTTTGTAAAGCAGCATTGTGAAAGAAATAAGCCTCATCTGATTAAGCTCCAGAATCTAATCTTACCTACTTATATAAAATTTTCATAGTCTAGATGTTTGCTTATTATACAATTTGAAAAATTTTCCTACCTTGCATTCTTATAAAGGATGAGAAAGCATTATTGAGAAAGCCTTAGCCTATTCCACAAAGTAAATAATAATAATATAGTTTATAAGATACCATGTTGTTTAAATCAATTGCATTCATTAGCTGAAGTGTTTTTTTTCTCTAAGTCATAAAAACCAACTAGACTTAGCTATTTTTAACAGAAATCCAGTGCTATTATTAAGATATCTTATGGAATTTAGGAACAGGAATAGAGACAGAATTAGGAAGAGAAGCTAGAAATCATGAAATCTTTCCCAACTCTCTGCCATTCAGCTCACAAGAAAAAATATCCCCAAAAGAAAACATGAGTTTTGACTCTCTAGGAGAAAGCATATTGTAATATTTCATAGCCCAAATTCTTAATTTCTAGCTAGAAAAATATCTTGGATCAGATGTGAAGATATAAATGGTGTCTAGAGCTTGTATGCGAGATAATATACAATGTGGATAAAGGGACTCAGCCGAGCAGATGAAAGAAACCAGGAAGAGAGAATGAGGAATTTCTGCTCTCTGAGAAGATTCCTACCAAGATTTATTACAAAATGCATCACTAAAAGAATAACCTGTCATTTGGACCAATTAGCTGCTATTGCTGCTGCTAATAATAGTCCCATCACCACTCTTACTATTCCTACCATCACCACCACCACCAACGTTGCTACCAGTATTGATTCTAATGACCCAGAAACCACTCTGATGATGGATTTCGTTCCCCCACCAGATTTTGATGGTCATGAGATATTCTGTTGTCAGTCCCTAGGATATCACTGGTTAAATCCATACATAGGGTTCTCCACCATCTATTTTATCTTTGGGAAGTGGGGAAGATACATTTAGCCAACCTTAAAGCAAATGTCTAGTTTTAAGCATTTGTTTTGTTTTGTTTTGTTTTTTCAGGCACAGCATGTTTTTGATCACTGTGCCACAGGCAGAGTGGAGCCATAGTGGTGTCCTCAGTGCTTAGATGCACTCCCCTCTGCGGACGCTGCCTTTAGCCGGCTCTGCCTGGGCTGCAGTGCCAGCAGGGAGAACAGCTTCATTCTGGTTCCCTTATCCGAAGACATCGTTGCCCTCTGTGTTAGGGGTGCTGGGAGCTTGGGTGCCATAGTACTTCATGACACTTTTGAAAGTCAGACTCTCTGGAAAAACCCAGAAGAAAATGACTTGCTCATTCCATTTTTAAAAGTGACAATGACATGTCAATAATTCCTCACTTTAATGATAGGGGAAGTATTTCATGCACATGATCACATCCTGTCCATTCCAAACCTCTGGTTTAACTGAAAAAACAAAAGTATCAGTACCAGGGACTTCGTTCTTCCTCCCAAGCCAGGGCTGCATCATGCTAAAGGACGACGGTCAAGTTCTCATTTTAAGCAGTAAATGGGCAGACATTTAGGTTCACCATTAAAACTGGTATTGAGTATTTGAACATATCTTAAATGTGACATATCTATAAGGTGCTAGACTAAACCTGACAGTTGACATTCAGTTAACATTACATTCAAACCTTCCCTTTTAAACGTGTCACCTATAAAAATGGAGGGAACAATGATACCGCCCTCTGTGCAAGCAGAAGCCATTTCGGTATTTGGTTTTGATGAAAATGGAGGGCATTTCAGGTAGTGCAATATAAATAACCTGAATCTGTTCCCTGCTTCAGTCTTTGTTTTAATTAGCATTACAAAAGAGAAACGTTGCATATATTAAGCATAATTTCTAACCTCAGAAAGAGAATGTTACCTTAAGTTCCACAGTGCGCATAAACTGAATTACTGTTGCAGCTCCAGGGAGGATATATTTAGGCTTATTTGTAAAATGTAAATGAGAGTAAGTGTTATGGTGTCATAAGTTAGTTGAATTACCTGCTTCGGAACCTGAAGCAGCTCCTCTCCTTCTGAATAATTAAGAAATCCTGTTAAAAAAAAGTATGCATGCCTGTGTGCAACCATGTGTGAGTGTGAATCTGTCACTCTGCATACGTAAACATAGACATATGTGTACAGATGTATACATTGAATAAATTCAAGCTTTAACTCCCAGACATGAAGGCCTCTCGAGAATATTTGATCTCTTCATCTTTTCCGGTTGTGATAAAATAATAACAATAATAATAAGGAACCCTCTTTAACCTGGGGAGCCTAGGGGAAGGTAATTAGCACTAATTACAATTATTGTTAAATAGACCTATTCCTGCTAATTAGCAGTGTTTCAGAAGGCACTCATTTTTGTGATGCAGAGGAAGGGACAGAGGGTACTAGAAGAAAAACAGCGAAGGAAGGGAGTGTCCTGGTTCAGCTTCTAAAACCTGGTGGTGATGGGGGTGGAGTCAGCACTGCTGTCAGTTGGGAACTGGGCAGCTGTCCCGTAGAGTCCCACCTTTTGACTAACTACTCTATGAGTCTCATCGTCTTGCTTTCAAAGTGCTTTATCTGATATCTTTTCATCACAAATTAAAAATCATCCGTCTAACATGAATAATTATTGAAAGAGCAGTGTTTTGGAGAATATGCTCGGGGAGAACAGGTCCCATCACAACTACAACGAGATGGAAGCAGGAAGCCTGTTTGTACACCTGGACTCAATCAGCACCAAATTCCCTTTATGCTGGGGATAAAACCCCAATGTTCCTTAAGGAACAGTGACTTCTCCACCCTTATACCATGTAACTGGTCTCGGCTCTGGACATGTTTTTACACCCTCCTGCTCTCTGTGAACTGGTTCAGAGGTAGGCATGCAAAGCTGGTGAGACTGAAGGAGCACAATTTCAGATCACCATTGGAGCTACTGAAAAGGTTAGTTCTTTTCTATTGAGGTTGCTAAATTGTACGAGTACAAGTAGGGTCTGTCTAGGTAGGGAACTTATAAATTCATGTTTGGGATGGTAAGTAGAGTTAAAGGAAAGATAGAGACCTCTCTGCCTCTGGCTCTATCTCTTTTTAAAAAATTATTGGGATGACATTGATTAATAAAACCGTACAACTCAAAAAGCATCTGCATGTTGCATCATGCACTCATTGCCCAAAGTAAAGTCTCTTTTCATCCCCATCTCATGTACTTCCACTGCCCCCACTCCTCTTTTTCTCTATCCACTATCAACATACTGTTGTGTGTGCGTGTATTGCTTAATCCCTCCACCTTTGTTCACCCATTCCCCAACACCCATCCTGTCTGACAGTTTCAATCTGAAAAGTACAATAGCTGAATGAAAATTTCACTAGAGAGATTCAGAGGCAGATTTGATCAGACAGAAGAAAGCATCAGTGAACTTTGAAATGAGACAGTAGGAATTATTGAGTCTGAGCCACAGAATGAAAAATGATTGAAGAAAAGTGAACAGAACCTAAGAGATGTTAGAACATCATCAAGAGAACCAAAATATACATTGTGGGAGTTACAGAAGGAGAAGAGAGAGGAAAAGTGTCAGAAAAAATATTTGAGGATATAATGTCTAAAAACTTCTCATATTTGATGAACAACATGAATAAACACATCCAAGGAGCTCAATGAACTCAAAGATGAGCTCAAAGAGACCTATCACAAGATATATTATAATCAAACTTTCAAAAGCCAAGGAAAAAGGGAATGTTGAACTTAGAAAACTCAACACCAAGAAGCAGACAATCCACTTAAAAAGTTGGAAAAGGACTTCTGGCCAAGATAGAGGCATAGGCAGACACACTGTGCCTCCTCACACAACCAAAATAAGGACAACAAAAATTTAGAAACAAAAAAACAACCAGTACTGACAGAAAATTGAACTGTATGGAAGTCCGACAACCAAGGAGTTAAAATGGACACATTTATCCAGACCAGGAGGAGAGGCAGAGTCAGGCAGCTGGGTGAAGAGAGGTCTCGGAACAAAAAGCAGGTGCAGGGTGGCAGCAGGCAGACCCAGCAAGTTAGTGGATTGTGAATGGGTGCTGCATGTAAGACAGCTGGCTGACTGGGAGGTCCCACATTCACACACAGGTAAACCAGGCAAAACTGGGGAGCAAGACAGACCATACAATCCAGGGTCCCAGTTCCAGGAAATAAAGCTTCAAACCACCAATTGAAAACACCTGTGGGGGTTGAGGCACTTGGAGAAACTCCCAGCCTCACAGAAGAGTTCATTGAAGAGACCCACAGGGTCCTAGAATGTGCACAAGCCCACCCACATGGGAATCAGCACCAGAAGGGCCCAGTTTGCTTGGAGGAAGTGGCAGAAGTGACTAAAACCCAGCAGAGAGTGGAGCAAGCACCATTTTTCCCTCTCGGACCCTCCCCCACATACAACATAACAACACAGTGACGTGGGTTGCCCCGCACTGGTGAACACCTAAGGCTCCACCCCTCACTATGTAACAGGTGCATCAAGACAAAAAAATGGCCCAAATGAAAAACAGATCAAAGCTCCAGAACAAATACAGCTAAGCAACGAAGAGGTAGCCAACCTACCAGATGCAGAGTTCAAAGCACTGGTGATCAGAATGCTCAGAGAATTGGTTGAATTTGGTAGCAAATTAGATGAAAAAAATGAAAGCTATGCTAAGTGAAATAAAGAAAAATGTACGGGGAACCAATAGTGATGGGGAGGAAACAAGGACTCAAATCAATGGAGTGGACCAGAAGAAAGAAACAATTAAAGAGAAAAGAATGAAGAAACAAGAATTCAGAAAAAATGAGGAGAAGCTTAAGGGACTTCCAGGACATCTTTAAACATTCCAACATCTGAATCATAGGAGTATCAGAAAAAGAAGAGGAACAACAACAAGTGGAAAAGTTATTTGAACCAATAATAAAGGAGAACTTCTCCAATCTGGCAAAGGAAATAGACTTCCAGGAAGTCCAGGAAGCTCAGAGAGTTCCAAAGAAGTTGGACCCAAGGAGGAACACACTGAGGCGCATCATAATTACATTACCCAAGACTAAAATGAAGGAATCCTAGAAGCAGCAAGAGATAAGGAGACAGTTATCTACAAAGGAGTTCCATCAGACTGTCAGCTGATTTCTCAAAAGAGACCTTACCTGCAAGAAGAGGCTGGAAAGAAGTATTCCAAGTCATGAAAGGCAAGGACCTACATCCAAGATTGCTCTATTCAGCAAAGCTTTCATTTAGAATGGAAGGGCAGATAAAGTGCTTCTCAGATAAGGTCAAGTTAAAGGAGTTCATCATCACCAAACCCTTATTACATGAAACATTAAAGGGACTTTTCTAAGAAAAAGAAGATAAAAAACATGTACAGTAAAATGACAGCAAACTCACAATTATTAACAACCACACCTAAAACAAAAACATACTAAGCAAACAACTAGAACAGGAACAGAACCACAGAAATGGAGATCACATGGAGGGTTAGCAACGGGAGAGTGGCAGGAGGAGAGAAGGGGAAAAGATATAGAGAATAAGTAGCATAGACAATAGGTAGAAAATAGACAGGAGGAGGGCAAGAATAGTATGGGAAATGTAGAAGCTAAAGAACTTATGACACATGGATATGAACTAAAGGGGGGGAATGTGGATGGGAGGGGTGTGCAGCATGGAGGGGAATGAAAGGCGAAAATGGAACAACTGTAATAGCATAATCAGTAAAATATATTTTTTAAAAAAGTTGGAAAAGGACCTGAATAAACACTTCTCCAAAGAGGACATATGGCCAGTAGACATATGAAAAGATACTCAATGTCACTAATCATCAGAGAAATGCAAATTGAAACCACAATGAGATGTCACCTCACAATGGTCAGAATGGCCATCATCAATAAATCAATAAACAAGTGCTGGCAAGGATGTGAAGCAAGGGGAACCCTTCTGCACAGTTGATGGGAATGCAGACTGGTACAGCCACTGTGGAAAGCAGTATGGGAGACACCTCAACATTTTAAAAATGGAATTGCCTTATGACTCAGTCATTCCACTTCTGGGAATATACCCAAAGAAACCCAAAACACTAATTCAAAATAACATAAGCACCCCTATGTTCATTTCAGTTTTATTTACAATTGCCAAGATATGGTAGCAGACCAAGTGTCCATCAGTAGATAATAAAACAACTCTAGCACATTTACACAATGGAATACTGCTCAGTTGTAAAAAAGAAGAAAAATTTACCCTTTATGACAGCATGGATGGACCGGAGAAAACAATACCAAGTGAAATAATCCGGTCAGAGAAAGACAAATAACATATGATTTCACTCACATGTGGAATCTAATGAACAATCTGAAATAACAAGCAAAATAAGAGACTGACTCATAGAGAGAGAGCAGGCTGACAGCTTTGGGGGGTTGATGTTAGGGGGTGGAAGAATTGAGCCAAAAGGAAAAGGATTAATGGGCATGGACAACAGTGTGGTCATTGCGGTGGGGGAGGGGAGTGTAAAGGGGATAAATTCTAATAGAAAGAATACAATAAAAAAGAGAAAATAAAGCAGGAAGAGAGAAGCAATTTGTCAAACACAAGGAATCCTCAATAAGTATCATCTCATTTCTCACAAGAAATTTTAGAAGCTGGAAGATAGTGATCTAATATATTTAAAATGCTAAAAGAAAATAATCTGTCAACCAAGAATATTATACCTGGCAAAACTATCCTTCTTCAAAAGTGAGGGAGAAATTAAGACATTCACAGACAAACAAAAGATGAGAGAGTTTGTGTCCACTCTACCTACCCTGTAAGAGATGCTTAAGGGAGTCTACAAGGTGGAATGAAAGCACACTAGACAGTAATTAAAGCTGCATGGAGAAATAAGATCTCAAAAAAGGTAAACACGTGGGCAAGTACAGGACATAGTATTATTGTGACAATGGTTTGTAATTGCACTTTTTGTTTTTATATGATTTCAGAGACTAACACATTTAACAAAAAGATACAATTATTATTGAAAAAGTTAGTATTACTGTAACTTTGGTTTGTTGCTCCAAATCTTGTTTTTTTTTTCATAATTTAAAAGGCTAATGCACTTAAAAATTAGTTTATGTTCTTGAGCACACAATCTATATGGAAAGATGTAATTTTTGACACCAACACTGAAAAGAGTGGGGACAGAGCTGTAAAGAAGCTTTCTTATTTTAGAAAGACGATCCTTTCCCTCTGAGTATAGAATTATTTTTCTTAGTAAGTTTTATATAAATTCCAAACCCTAGGTCATAAGACATCTGATATGTGTTGTATGAACAATCATGTCTCTTACTGAATGTCTCTCTTAAGTAACAGTGTGAATTTGTGAGTTGTTGACAAAACAACCCTTATATTTAATGTCATATACAGTATCTCATAACTCATATTAATGTGTTCCTATTTCCTCCTCTCTGTGATCATGAGCATCCAGTGTTCTAAAATTAATGCTTAAAGCTTTTTTAGTGGAGTCAGACTCAAGTGTTCAATTTTGGGTGTGGTGACAATCCACATAAATTGAGAAAGATACAAATTGTCACCATGTGGTTCTTTAGTCCTCATCACCCTCGAAGAATAATTTGACTTTTTCAATATGCATAGGTCACAGTTTCAAACTGTTACTTAAAGTGGATGAGCATCATTTGCAAATGAAATAATAATCTATGGCATGTTCCAGCCATTTTTATAAGAAGCATGTTACAAAAATCTCTCCTTCCTTTTTCCACTGTGTCCACTTTCTGTCACACATACCACTGGTTTACCCTCCAGTTCAGCCCATCACATTCCCATTCAGAAGGCAAACTGCACCGGTGACTTCACCTAGAATAGTGCCAGATGTTCCAGTTGCTCCTGGGCAAGGATGAATGAACATTTTAAGTACTAGGTAGTGGAAGTGTTCAAATATCTGTAACGACTGACCTGTAGAGAGACAATTGAATGGGTACCCTATACTTACAATGCTCTGCAAAGCTAGGAAGGAAGTAGACTGCCAACATTTGTCAAGCTAAGAAAAATCTTGTCAGCCTGAGGACATCACTGAAGTGAAGAGTTTGATGTTGTTGTTTTCCCAAGCTTTGCATATTGTATTGGTTGTAGCTCCCCGAAAGCAGCCCTGAGGGTTGCCTCTCTGGTTCACTAGAACAGGGCAACATCCTCTACAGTGGCAAACCCATCATCTAGCTGAGACATGTCTTGGCTTGTTGGTGATTTGAGTACCTAACTCTGTTTGATAAAGACACACTGAGTTCACTACCCAATTGATAATCTTGTTTTATGAACTGCCTTTTCATTATAATAACTGAGAATCCTAAATCCATTAAAATGGTATACTATGAATGTGATATGGACAAAGTGGGTATTCAAAAATACTTGCTAACATACAGTTTCTTCCCTGTTAGAGTTTAATAAATCACATATAAGTAGCATATGTAACACAATGTGGTATATGATTATTTATGAGGAAATATATAGAGAACACTATAGAAATCCATACAATATAGGATTTCTACTAAATAAAGGTGCTTCAGGTACTTTAGAGAGGGGTTGGTATTAGACAGATGAGTATTTATTTTAAATGTGGAGATAGACATGTCATGAGCAAATAAGGTGCAAAAAAATTAGAAGTCGCTTTGAGGAAACTGAGTTCAGCAACAGTGCTAGACTCAAAGGCAGTTAGAGGTGAGGTTGCGGCACACGGGAGGCATTCAGTACTGGGAGGACAGGCCTGTAATTGTGTTGGAAAGAGAATAGACCCTACAGGAGATGTGATTCCACCTGTGCTCTCAGAAACATCCATTCAAGTAGAGTCACCAGAAAGGGACTTGAGGCAGGGAAGCTTAGGAAGCCTGTGCTCCTACCCAAGTGACAGGCAAGGAAAGCTCCAACCAAGACAGCGGCAATGAAAACCCCAGAGGAGCTGACAACTTCCAAAGGTTCTGTAGAAGTATAATGGGCTGGATATTGAAGCTGATGCTCGGTCTGGGAGAGAAAGGAATTGATGATGGCTCTTAGATTTTGAAATTGTGTGGCAGAATGGCAATACAGTTAATAGATAGGGAAATAACTAAATAATCGTTTTTAGTAGATGGGTCAACTCCAACAATATAGTAGTAGCTTTTTGAACCACTCTGATGAGGGTTGTATGGTCAGATCTAAAGTCTTTGGGAAACAGTATGATGATGGACTAGTTTTGCCTGCAGTGGGCACAGGATGAGATTACCTTTGTTTCAATATCAGGTACTTTCCATCCTTGGTGTCTTATATGGGAAAAAAGGAAACAAGAAATAAGACAAAAGAGAAAGAAACAAGAAATAAATCAGTTTATTTGATTTATCCCTAATTGGTTTATTTCTTATTTTTTAAATTTATTTTTATTTTTATTGTTGTTCAAGTATAGTTTTCTGCCTTTTACCCCATCCCAGCCCACCCCCCAGCCCTCCCCACTTCTCTCCCATTTCCATCCCCCCTCGTTATTGTCCATGTGTCCTTTATACTAGTTCCTGCAAACCCTTCCCTTTTCCCCCTGAAATTCCCTCCCCTCGCCCCTCTGGTCACTGTCAGCCTATTCTCAATTTCAGTGTCTTTAGTTATATTTTCCCTATACATTTAGTTATAGGGAGAAAAGGAAACCCTAATGCACTGTTGGTGGGACTGCAGACTGGTACAACCACTATGGAAAACAGTATGGAACTTCCTCAGGAAACTAAAAATGGATCTGCCTTTTGACCCAACAATTCCACTGCTTGGATTATATCCTAAGAACCCTGAAACACCAGTCCAAAAGAACCTATGCACCTCAGTGTTCACAGCAGCACAATTTACAATAGCCAAGTGCTGGAAGCAATCCAGGTGCCCATCAGTAAATGAATGGATCAAAAAACTATGGTACATTTACACCATGGAATTCTATGCAGCAGAAAGAAAGAAGGAATTCCTACCCTTTGCAACAGCATGGATGGAACTAGAGAGCATTATGCTAAGCAAAATAAGCCAGGTGGTGAAAGACAAATACCATATGATCTCACCTTTAACAGGAATCTAATCAATAAAACAAACAAGCAACATATAACTAAAGACACTGAAATTGAGAACAGGTTTATTTCTTTTTTTTTAAAGATTTCATTTATTTATTTTTAGAGAGGAAAGGGAGGACGAAAGAGAGAGAGAGAGAGAAACATCAATGTGCAGTTGCTGGGGACCGTGGCCTGCAACCCAGGTATGTGCCCTGACTGGGAATCGAACCTATGATGCTTTGGTTCGCAGCCCGTGCTCAATCCACTGAGCTACACCAGCCAGGGTGAGAACAGGTTTATTTCTTATTTTATCTTCCAAAGTTGTTATCATATCAGAATAGAATGCAGGAACAAAGCTATTAAAGTCATAAAATACTCACTAGACACAATTCAGTTGATAATTAGGAAGGAAGCTACCAATGAAGGATCATTCTGTAACCCCCCCCAAAAAAGCATGTTCTTCAAGTAAAACAAGGTCTACACATGTGACTCAAGAGTTTCTCATATTGACTTTACTTCACAAATCACATTTGTGTTTCATGGGACAATAGGCAGATCTAAGGAGATAACATAGTGATAGCGAACACCTATGTAAAAGAACATAGGTCATTTCCTGGCAAATGTATTTTTTATGAACTCAATGAATGCTCATGATAGTAGTATTACCAACCCCATTCTGTAGAGGAGAAAACTGAAGCAAGAGTTGTAAAAAGCTTACCCATACTCACACAACTAGAAAGTGGTAAAGCCAGAATTTGAATCAAAGCGGTCTGACTCCCAAGCCCACTGGCATGTTGGATAATATGGTGTACTGTATGCATAAGCACTCCGTGTGGAAAGGTAAAGTGAGTCTTTTCAAAGCAACACTCATATGACACGGAGTTGGTAATATGAAACCTGAGGGAATATCAAATGTCAGTGCCAGGCAAGTAACTGAAATGGATGAAGCAGGCTGGGAGCAGAGGGGAACTAAATCATGCATTTCCTGTCTGCAGAGAGTGGCTACACCTCAAAGCCAGCAATGCTGGCCCCCAGTTGACAATGTGCATTCATCTTAGTGAGGCCAGAAATCCAGAATTTTATGGGCAATCCATCTATTTTTCAGTAATGGGACCAAGTAAAAATGGTTCAATGACAATGCGGGGGGGAAAGCAAGCAGAAACAAAAACAGAACTGCGTCTTTGGGTACATTTTAGCCACAGACTTCTGAGCAACTTTTGCTCTAGGCTGGGAGCCGCCGACTGATTGATCTAAACACTTGAGCCAATTGGCTCCTGTGCTGGACATCAGGCTTGGTTTAGGCCTCCGTGTGTTTTCTTATACATCACACCGTAAAACCAGATACTAGGGACTGGAGATCTATTCAGTCATACAATTAGTTGTGTGACCCTGAGGAAATTGCCTTTCACTCTCTCAGCCTTTGATCGTTAGTGAAATTTTTAAGGGAAAAGGAAGATGTTTGGAAAAGTATCTTAAGAATCCTTAGGGTCTGAAGGCTAGCATCCTTTTCCCCCCATTTTTCTTTCACTTATTTTCACTGTTTTCAATTTTTGCATTTTTTAATAGAAAATTGGATTGTCAGAGTGTGTCAGACTTTATAAACCACCATGTCATCTATGAGCAGAGAACAGGGGAACAGTCAAAGGACCCAGAATGCGAAGCCTTTACTTGACAGCAGATGGTTGAGATTTTCCAAAACTTTAATGTTTCTTAGATCCTGGCTGTACTGAGTAGGGGAGCTCCTGGCAACTTGGTTCTCGATTGCTCTTGAGAGTTAGTCAAAGCTCTTGAACCTTCACTGTGATCACAAGACATTAGAAACATGAAGGCCCTTGGAATCTGTGGTCATACTCCTACAAAGGGTCTGTATCCAGAAATTTTGTTTAGGACACAGCAATGCAACAATGAAAGAAACAATAAAACAATAAAATATAAATAAACACATGAGTTCTTTGGGTTTTAGAAAAGACTTACAGTTGATGGACCAAAATTCACAGGAGGGAGTATCTGTGTCCAATATTCCATTCATAGAAGTCACTTCTGCTTTGTGTGGACATGTCTACAATATGTGTTTTTTCTGGGGTTTCTAATACATGCTGTAGAGCTCTCAAAAAAACCAGACATGTTTAAAGGTGCAATATTAAGTTTACTGTGACGGAAATTTGGGATATAGGGAAAATGTCATATGGGGACACAGAGAACGCCTGTAGCAGTCAACTCCATTTTAATACCGAAACTACTAACTCATGGAAACTTACTCAATTACTCATGTGAGAACGTGGTTTCAGGACAGAATGTCTGGAGAAACAGAAGCATAAGCAGGATTCAGAGGGACCAGAACCAGAAAGAATCTCGAAGCTTCCTCCTCTGTCTCAGGTCTCATTTTTCTCACACGTGACTCTGCTCGGCAGCAATTCACTCCTTTCTCGCTGCTGAGCTTGTTTCTCTGTGCTCACACTTTCTACCCCATGGCCCAGCCAACATTTTCATCATCATCATTATTATTATTATTATTTACTTTAGCTTCTGATCCTGGCAAAAGCTTTATAAAGTTTAATTTTCATTCTCAAAAAAGAGTCCTGTTTTCTTAACCGAACCTCCTGAATTTTTTCATGTGCAGAATGGTGGGGGCTAAGGGGTGACTAGAAGTCCTCCAGCTCTGGGAATTCTGTAGTTCGCTGTCCACATCCCACTGTGAATACTGTGGCGATGAATGAAGTCCGTGTCACATGCTATTTGTGTGTGCCTATTTTTAAAGGAAATTAACATGTTTTTATTCTGTTTTATGATGCAATTTGTTTATTTTTAACATAGTAAAATATATACATAGACACACATACATATGAAAACATTCATGCATATATGTGTACCTTTTTAAGTTAAAGCATCTGTATTAAACATTTTGGTGGAAACCCCTCATTCTGCCCAAGAAATAAAGTATTGGGAGAACACTAGCCTGAGATAGCAGTCTAAAACATTTCCACATATTTCTTTCTATGTCACCACTGCATTTATCTAAAATAGCCATAGATTGCCTGAAAAGAGGTATTCTGAAGGACTAACCTTAAAAAGAATGTTTCTCTATGAAAGTGTAAATTCTTCCGTCAGTTCTGTAAGATACTCCATTAACAGGTGGAGAGATAGCGGAGGGCCCAGGGAGATTGCTTTGCCGTATTTAGAATCGAGCACTTTCCCTACATTTTTAGGGACCTACATTTTTACAAGTCACTGCTTTAGGTCTACACTTCCCCATTTTAAAAATGAAGTGTTTAAAAGGCTTATCATGCAGGGTATTTGAAGATTAAAGAAGTCTCTGGTCCCATTTTTAACAATATTATCTCCCACCGTATTCCAGCACGAAACTCCTTCTCCGTTTGGGACTGTATATTCTTCTCAGAGTAGAGCATTAATATTCCTGGTGGAATACAAATGAGAACTTGAATATACACATTTGTGAGTATACAATGTGTTGGGGTTTTTGTTTTTGTTTGTTTGCTTTTCCCGATCCACTGTCCAAGCTTCTCTAACCTTGTTCAAGGCCTCAGAAAGCCAACACCTGTCAACTGGGCTCTTGCCCTTTATTTTCAGTTGGGCTTTGGACTGAGGGGACTGTTCAATGAGAGAAGAGTGAATTCAGGCTCCTTTCCTGCTAAGCTTCACTTTATTTATTTGTTTGTTTTTATTTTAACTTTCTAAAATAATGTATATATTCTTGTTTTTTTCTCAAATTTATTGAAGTGACATTGGTTAATAAAAGAGGACATACAGATGGCCAATAGACATATGAAAAGTTGCTCAACGTCACTAATCACCAGAGAAATTTAAATTAAAATCACAATGAGATATCATCTAACACTGGCCAGAGTTGCTATCATCAATGAATCAACAAACAGCAAATGCTGACAAGGATGTGCAGAAAAGGGAAGCCTAGTACACTGTTG
Organism: Tonatia bakeri; assembly: GCA_004024845.1. Lineage (NCBI taxonomy): Eukaryota > Metazoa > Chordata > Mammalia > Chiroptera > Phyllostomidae > Tonatia > Tonatia bakeri. The sequence goes on from PVIA01004184.1 coordinate 118,750, forward strand.
GTGAGGATACAGACTGGTGTAAAGCAGTATGGAGATACCTCAAAAAATTAAAAATGGACTTGCCTTTTGACCAGCAATCCCACTTCTGGTAATATATCTGAAGGAACCCAAAACAGTACTACAAAAGAACATATGCACCCCTATGTTCATTGGTGTGTTATTTACAATCACCAAGGTATGGAAGCAGCCTGTGTCCACCAGTAGAGGAGTGGATAAAACAACTACAGGACATTTATACAATGGAATACAACTCAACCATAAAAAAGAAGGAAGCTTTACCCTGACTGGTGTGGCTCACTGAATTGAGTGCTGGCTTGAAAAACAAAAGTTTGCTGGTTTGATTCCAGTTTCCTACCACATGCCTGGGTTATGGGCCAGGTCCCAGTTGGGGGTAAGGAAGATGCAACCAATGGATATTTCTCTTGCACATCTATGTTTCTCTCCCTCTATTTCTCCCTTCCTTCCCCCCACTCCATAAAAAAATAAAATGAAATCTTAAATGAAAATGAAAAATTAAAAAAAGATGAAAATTTTAGCCTTCATGACAGTATGGATGGACCTGGAGAACGTTATGCTAAGTGAAATATGCCAGTCAGAGAAAGATAAATACCGATGATTTCACTCATATGTGGAATCAAATGAACAAATTGAACTAACAAGCAAAACAGAGACAGACTCATAGAGAGCAGGATGACAGCTAAGGATGGGGGAGGTTAAGAGGTGGAGGGATTGAGCAGAAAGGAAAAAGGAGTCATGGACATGGACAACAGTGTGGTGATTGCTAGGGGGAGGAGAGTATAAGGGTAATGGTAGTAGAAAAAATATAATAAGATTAAAAAATACTGAAATAAGCTAGAAAGCAATTTATACATGGAAAGTATAGTATGTACTGTGACTATTTAATACAAAGGAACAATACTAGTTTGAGATGAAAATGTTGGGTATTTAGCTAGGTCCCAAAATTGGGAAAGTGAATTCTTCTCACCAACCAAGTAGCAATTTCCAGTTTTACAGGTAGGACATTAACTTTTCTCAAACTGGTTTTATACTGTACATCTTTAAAGTCACATCTCAAAGCAGGAATGGTGACTTTTAAGTGGATGAATATTAAAGGTTTACTGTGTTTTAATTTGAATAAGCATTTATTGCGGCACTGTGAACATACATAGTACACTTATTTCTACCAATAATTTGGCAATCTTGAGTCTTAAATGCAAGGTTCCTTTTGAGAGCCTATGGAAGTGCTGTTCTACTATGCCTCAAACACCAAGTACTAGTTGAAATTCACTCTTCTCCCTTTAGTCTGCAGTAAACATTAGTTATAGCTACTGACCACTAAATCCATATTGTGTGTTCAACAAGTTCTCTTAGAATGAATGATGCACCTGATTTTTTACAGTAGTTATGAATACTCATGTTCATTTTGTTGTCAATTTATTCATTACTTATTTCTATGGAACCATTAATATATGTGACTTCAATTCTACCAAAACCTTTTGAGCACTTATATTTACAAAATAATGTGCTGGATACTATGAGGATATAAAGACAAATAAGATACATTCCACTGTCATAAAATTTATGGCTAGTATTGAGAGGATGTGAGAGATTGTAAAATCAAATTGTCCAATGTTATAAGAGAGAGTTCCTGGATTCTTTTAGTGTCTGGCATTGGGTTATGCTTATTAAGTTAAAAAAAATTCCTAAGAAATGTTCTATAGTTTTTAAGTGAGATTTTTTGTAACGGTTTTAAATTTAAGCAAATTTGAGAGAATCATAGAGAGTTCCATATACTTTTCACTCTTATTAACATCTTCCACTATTAAGATAAATTTGTTACAATCTCCAAAGTCCATGATTTATTCATATTTCAACAATTCTTACCTGCTTTTTATTTTCTGTTCCTATCGTATCCAAGATAGCACATTACATGTAGTTAGCAGGTCTGCAGCCTCCCCTAGGCTGCAAGTTTCTGAGGTTTTTCTTATTTTTGATAACCTTGAAGATTGTGAGAACTAATCAGGTATTTTGCAGAATGTTCGTAAGCCAGGATTTCTCTGTTATTTCTCATCAGTAAACTGGAGACTGATTTGGAGGAGGAAATTGATAGTGGTGAAGTGTGATTCTCACCATATCATATCAAGTCCCCATGCTACTAACATGACTCATCACTGTTAATGTTAGCATTGGTCCAGGTGCGTGTGTGTTGGGGGAGGGTATGTTTCACTACGTTGAGAGGCTATTTTCTTCTCTCCGATTTATTAGATTTTTATTCTACTATTTATTTATGGACTCGTGGGCACTTATTTTTTACTTTGTGTTATAATCCAAAACTTTATTTACTTTGTTCAGAATAACCGAATGTTGCCATTGGGAGCTCTTCAGCTGGCTGCCGCGTCTCTCGGTCACCCACCCATCCCCGTGTGCGACTGTGTGGAACAGTTTTTTTCTGGCACGGTGAGGTTCTCCAAGTTCATCTTGTGCTTTTCACTCCCTAGGACTTAGAATGCGCCGTTTCTCCAAGGTTACTCTGGGTCCTCTTCCGGACAAGGGTGCCGGAAACAAAGTTCTGTACACTGGATGTGCTCGTTGTTGCTGGGATGTTGTTGCTTCTAGGTTCTCATATCAATAAGTATGTCTACATCTATATCAAACCAAACAGGAGTCTATGCTGATGTCTCCAACTCTAACTCTTCCTATCTGGACCATCATACCTGCTTTCCTGGCTTAGGGTAATCTCCAAGTCCAGAGGTTGGAAACCAGGATCTTGCCGTTCACCAGGCATTCATTTAACTATTCAATTCCAGTACGTGTATTGTGTATAGTGTCTTCAGAAATGTTAATCCATACCACTGGAGGTGGGGAGGGAAACTTTATCGACTATGGTACAATGCTCACGGACAGTAAGTACTGCCTGCCTTTAGTCCTGCAGACTCTACTTCCCTTCAAAGTTACTGTGGCCAGAATCCTTTTCTCCACCCCTTTAATGAGGTTGTTCACTGCGTTTCTACTACAATTTGACTCCTTGGTCCCATTCCACATTCCATTCTGGTTTCCCCAAACCTCCTCAAAAATTTTGTTTTAATATGCAGATATTAAAGTTCACTCTTTTCCTGTAAATTTCTACAGATTTTACAAGTATAGCGTCATGTATCACAATATAGCATTACGTAGACTAGTTTCTCCACCCTTAAAAAATCCTGTTTCACCTACTTCACCTTCTCTCCCTCCTGATCCCTAGCAACCACAGTTGATCGGTTTATATCCCCACAATTTTGCCTTTTTCAGAATGCCTTATCAATGGAAGCATACAATATGTAGCCTTTTCTGACTGGCTTTCTTCACTAAGTATTATGCAGTGAAGATTCATCTGTGTTTGTGTATGGCATCCTGGCCCGCTTTATCACTGAATCAGATTCTGTTGCATGGGTAGGTCAAAATTTTTTTATCCATTTACCTATGAAAGATATCTTCCTGGCTTCCATTTTTTGGTGAATAAATATGACATTTATCAATATTTGCACAGCATTTTTGTGTATGGACATTATTTTACTACTTTTGGTTCTTTTTATGCTTAGGAAAAATCTTGAACTTTAAGAAATTTTCTTGATCTTTCACTGTATTTTATCTTCTAATACAAGGGAAGTACATAAAAAGTGTTTTTTAAATGCTTGCTTGTCTGGCTACAAATGCATTTTAAAGTTTAAATTCTGCCTTCACAGGTACTGTTCTAATCTAATTCTTTAATCTTATCCCCCATTTGATGGTGTACTGTTGGTAATTACCTATTTTATTTTCTGTCAGTCAGTTTTATGTAGATGGATGCTTATAATTTCAATCAGGCAGGATGCTTCTAAATTCTCTATTAGATTTCCTTGCCCAACTTTTTGAATGGTTTACTAAACTCTATACATTAATTTTTTTAACCCTATAAATGAATTACATCTTCTGAATCGGTTTCCAGCCATAACAAGAGTCAAGGAAGGCTATTGGTTGTGTCTGACATGCTTGGGTTTTATTATCAAACAGTATGGGTCAGCCAGCAGACACTTTGTCTCTGAAAAGAGGTCTTTGATACATTTATTGAAACAACTATGAATGTTGATGTACTCTTAGTAAAAGGGTAATTTTTAAATGTGTCTGGATGAACATTATTTGGGTATGAATAATGCAGGCCTTTATCTTTTCTCTTCCATAAGGAAGATCCCAGCTTTATCTACCTACACTGCTTATTCCCATCAGCACTCTCTGCACAGTACTTTGCCAGTTGTTTCTTGTGGGTATTTTGTTGTGGAATCTGGAGACAGCAGAGGTAAGAAGAGAAGCAGCATGATCACTGCGCTCATTGGAGGGGGCACACAGACACAGGAGTTGTCATGAATTATAGGAAAGGGATCATGAGAAAAAATGGCAATGTTTAACTATGGTGCATTTACACAATGAAATACTACACAGCAGAAAGAAAGAAGGAACTCCTACCTTTTGCAATAGTGTAGATGGAACTGGAGAATATTATGCTAAGTGAAATAAGGCAGTCAGTGAAAGACAAGTACCATATGATTTCACCTATAAGTGAAACCTAATGAACAAAATAAAGAACAAAATAGAACCATAGGCAAGGAATCATGGAACAGACTGACAGTGACCAGAGGGGAGGGGAGGGGGAATAATGGTGGAAAGAAGGGGAAGGGACCAGACAAAGAACATGTATGAATGACCCACCGACATGGATGACAGTGTGGGGGATTGACTGTGGGAGTGAGGGGAGGCCGGGTCAGAGGAAGGCAAAGGGGGAAAAATTGGAACAACTGTAAAAGAATAACAATAAAAATGATTGTTAATAATGGTGATTTTTGAAGAGTCTCTACATCATGCTTGAGAAATGGAAGTAAGACTCTTGAGATGACTTGGAATTATTTCTGCCTTTCTGCTTGTGTTTTCTTGGATGTGCCTGTGCCGTGTTTGGATCGAGTTCTCCAGCCTCAGGGAGGCTGCACAAGTGTGTCTGTATCTCATTCAGTCAGAGCATGTACACACACACACACACACACACCGGTAGCCACAACAAATACAACCACGACCTAAGGACCACTTATGTTGGTGTAAATTCAGGTTTTAAAGGAAGTAGAAGACCAAGATAATTTTCTGAGTGATTTTATTTAAGAAAATCAAAATCAAAATCAAAATCAAGCTATTTGATTTAGGAATTTCAGAGCTGGAATTGCCCGTGTTGGGAACCTAGAGCAGTAAATAGCTATTTTCACATTTCTTCCTTTACAAAATATATGCTTGGGGGCATTGTAGGGTTGCAATATACATTCGGCAGATGACTGAATAAATATTCTTATGTACTCATGTTTATTTTTCTAGGAATTTAATGTCTCCCCCTTTTTGAGATAACTCTTCATTTCCACCCCCCAAATATTTAAAGCAGTGAAGCTCTGAGCTGAACTATTTGAGCACTTTAAGTAATTGTTCAGCTTCCTGCTTTATATTGTCTTTTATGACAGTCTTCGGATTTCTTAATTATTGCATTTTGTCTTTCTCTGTAGCTCAGATAATAAAACCATCGTCTGGCTCACCATTCCTCAGACGGAAAAATAAAAAAGCTTGCTGCGTTATTTTGTGACATTGCTACATCACCATTTCTCTCTGTCTTTGGAAATAAATTGTTGGCAGATCTGCAATTTCTTCTGTCTGCTCCCCAGAACCTGTGGCAACATGTCACCTGTTCCAGCAGATTTTGATATTCAGGGCACAATTTGGAGCTCAGGCAAGATTCTTCACTGATTTCTTGCAGTCATTCATCATCGCCTACTGCCTCACTGTTAGGGAGGCATCTCAGTCTACATGTATGCCCTCAGTGAAGAGTGGATTGTTTAGCTTATGGATTATCTAGCTATAGGGTTTTGGTTTTTATTTGTTTTCTCTGCATTCCTCCCCAATCCTTAGTTTTTAATGCATTTCTTTGTGGCCTTTTTGTCATGAACAGGATGGAAAATGGAAAAGGTAAAAATAAAGTTAGCCTTTAGATCTCTGTTAGTAAATCTACTCAAACATTTAGAAAAAATCCAATTTGTTTTGGAATGAATACATTATATGATCATTGCATTTTCTTCTATTCTTCCCCCTGTTCCTTCATCCTAATTTTTGAAGAAGCTGCAAAGAGGTGTAGAATTGCAGTAACCCGAGAATCAGACACCTTGGCTTTGAATGCTGGCTCTCCCATAGGAGTCGTGGCCTTAGACAAATACCTAAGACTCGGTTTATGCATCTGTGAAATCAGTTAATGCCATGACTTCCCACCTGTGTGAAGCAAATATTGGTGGATTATAATGAGATCACTGATTTAAAAGCTTTATGACTTGTTATAAGGACATGTTACCATGCAGTTTCACAAGGGTTAGGCTGCATCAACCTGTGTGTCGATAAGCTGGTGCCACAATGTCGCCATCTCAAGATGCATCCCAAAGCTCAGTCACTTAACCGTCATGCACGAACATGGCTCTCTGGACATGACAGGGGAAGCTCTTCCAGCCTGAGCCCAGCTGGGAGCTCTAGGCCTTGTGTGGTTTTTGTGTGGCGCAGACTAATTAATGGGGTAGAAGCTAGTCTAGGAAACCTCTTCTCTTGGTGATGGCAGAAGTCAAGAGGCTGAAATTCAATGGTGCACAAGCACTTTCCAAACCCCATCTTACATTATGTGTGCTAATATTTCATTTGCTAAACAGCATTACAAACCCAGGTCCAAATTGAAACAGGGAAATACATCCTCACTTCAGAGGAAAGGAGAAACTGCAAAATTGTATGGTAAAGAGAATGGGTACTGGGCAAGGTGAAGTACTGGGAACAAAATCTTATCTATCCTACTTCTAATGACTGACCCCAGGTTTTGCCCATTCTCTCCAGCTTTCTGTCCTTTCCCTGACCATCTATGATACCACGCCCCCTTTGATATTTTTCATGTAAGAGGACACTCAAAATGCTTTACTGGAATTTTCAGCCTATATTGTGAAGATAAACTCCCCAGATCTGTGCTTCACAAAGCGCGTGTGGACAGGGTGCTGGAGTAGAGTTCACGCGAGGCAGAAGCATTAGCAAGCAAAGTTTTCTGGTATAAAATTCTAGATTAAAAGAAGTGTGGTCTCTGGGTCTTGGAAAGACAGCCACTTAAGAGAAAGGTTGTTGAGCTTCTTGATAGTTTCTACTTTAAGTATTTTTTTCTTAATTTTTAAATGCAAAAAAATAATTTATGCAGTGCCTACTCTAAAGCCTCTCCAATGAAGAGCCATTCAAATCTTCAGCCCATTGTTTAAGGTACAATGTCTGTCTTTGTATCACTTGCAGAATATTTTTATATATTCTGAAATACAGCCTTTTTCTATTTTTGACATTTCTGCATTTACCTTTATTGTATTTTCTCTATGCAAAGCACACATAGGGTAGCGCACAAATCACAAGGGTAAGTTCAATGCTTTTTCACAAATGGATTGCACTCCCTCTGTATTGACCCCCTAAGAATCCCAACTGTGCCCCTCCAGCCCACTCCTGGAGCTCTTCCTAAAGTACTTGCTATATTAGTTTAAATATATATCATTTTTTCTCTGTTTTGAGTTTATGTAAGTAAAATCACATAGTATGTCCTTTTTTGTCTCTGGCTGATTTGTTCATAAGCATGTTTATGTTATGTACCCAAGAAGGTCTGTATATTTATTGTTTGTTTATTTTTATTATGGTATACTATTTAATTATGTAAACATACTACCATTTAACTTTCCAAACTATCATTCACGACAGCTTGTGTCTAGATTTTTGGCAAATACCAATAATACTAATATAATTATTCTCGTACATGGTTTTATGTATGCATACAGGGTGGCGCAAAGGTACACTTACATTGTGAGTATGCAAAACACAGTGTTTATTCTTGTATTATTACTAATTATTGTAATATTTCCCATTTGGACAACTGTAAACCTACTTTAGCCCCACCCTGTATTCGAATATACACATTTTTGTTATGGGCATGACTAAGGGTCGAATCCCTGGCTTATAGAGTATGCATATGTTTAGCTTTAGTAGTTAATAAAACTGTTTTCTAATGTTACAGCCCTCAGTCTGTACAGCTTTGCCTGACTTTTCTTCAAACCCACTAAGCATCTTTTAGCTCTGTCTTATCTACTGTTATATCTCTTTATCCTCCAAATGTTTTTTTTTTTTTTTAATTAGGTTTTTGTTCCACTTGGTTTTGGTGGTTCTTGTCTTCTGTCATGTGGTCTGGTTTTCTAAAAAGAAAAAAAAAATGTTTCCCTATTTCAAATTAAATGGTGGACCTCGTATATGCAAATAATGTAAAAACGGTTTGATAGCTGTAGAGGATAACATGTTTTTCCAGAGGGAATTGACATTTGTTTCTGGCTAGCACTTGGTCTGCGGGCTCCTGTAATTCCGTGTTGTTCCAATCCAGTGAAGACTTTAGGTGTTTTCCAAACTGGTTTATTCCTGTTGTCTTTCACAGAAGGGTTCCCTGCGGATGTTCCGACCGCAGCCCTGCAGTCATGAAGGTGTGACCGAATCCCGCTTCTGCAGGGACCAGAGCTCCGTTGGTCCCCACCCACGCGCAGCTGTGGAAAGCTCCGCCCAGCCTTGCCTTTCCATCGCTGTTTGGAGATCCCCAGCCCCCCAGTGAACACGCAGTGAGTACAAAATGCTATACTCTCTCTCTGGACCTGCTCTCCCATGTCAAAGGTGATCCCTGAATCCCTTACTTTTCTGACTTGGTGTCTTCCCAGTAACTTCAATTTTTTAAATTCAGTTTTTCTAGGTACGGAGTGAAAGGATTAGTCAGAATCACCTAGCCTCCACTGCCTGCAGCCTTTAAACACTACCTTAAACTACAAAATGTTTAAAGAAAAAAAGAAACAAAATGATATTTTCTAGTTCCCTTCACACCACCACCCCATTTTGCTGAAGGCTCTTAAGTAATAGAGTCCTTTAGACTTAATAGGGAACAAATTAGGTGAGTTATTTGTTCCTAGCCCAGGAGATAATGCTATATATTTTTCAAGGCTTGTAATCCTGTTAAAAGCTATAGGGTTTTAATTATTACTTTAATTTGGTCTTTCAAAACAAAAAAACAACTATGAGCTTTCACATTACTTTTTGCCCTTAGATCCAGATGGACTTTATTGATCTAAAAATGGAGAATGGTATCATTTATTCAACACTCTTGAAGGAGACAGGTCACCACTGTAAAAAGTGTGAACAAGTAAACAGTTTGGCTGGACATCTTCGTGCTTTTTGCATCTGATCTGTAGGTGGTAACATTACACATCACATGTTGATTTCTTTGGGGACAGTCCCTTGAATAGAACCCGATTACTTGGAAGGGATTTTAACTTTGGGTTTGGGGAAAGGTAAATATTGCTCCTCTTCCCAGTGAAAGAGTTCCTGGTTCAAGCTTCATGCAGCAATGCACCTTGGTATGGTTCTCCTTTTCATTCCCCTCATCAAAACAGTATGAAACGACATATACTTCATGCTTCATTGGTATGAAAAGTGTTTCATTTTCTTCCCCTACCCCTTTCACTCACACACACACACACACACACACACACACTCTGTATTACAATTCTTACATTTCCCATCCCACTTCTGTGAAAAGTTTTCATTGGCCTTGACAATAAATGCTTCACAGATTTTGAAATAAAATTTTAAAAAAGAAGAAGAAAGGTTAGTAAGCTAATGCCTTTATCTCTCCCTTCATTAGTAAATTCATCTTTTAGCTACCATTCCAACGTGTATTCATTTATAGTCAGTGTGTTCCTCTGAGTCTGTATGCAGTTTCAGTTTTTAAGATTCGTGATTCTGAATGCAATAGAAAGAAAGAGATAAGATAAACTTTAAGTAAAGGACCCCACATTGCCATCACTTTATTCAACACATATTTCTTTCTCTTTTGAGAAAGAGGGCAAGTGGAAGCGCACTAAATGTCCTCATGACAGGTTGAACATGCTCCCCCTCAAATTCATATGATGTATTGAAATTCTAAGCCCTGAAGTGATGCTATTGGGAGGTGGGAACTTTGGGAGGTGATTTGAGTCATGAGAGTGGGAGCCATCAAGAATGGGTTTAGTGCCCTTATTAGGAAGGCTCAAGAAAGGACCCCTGTTCCTTCTGCCATGTGAGGGTACAGCAAAAAGACAGTCATCTATGAAGAAGTAGGCCCTCCCCAGACATTGCATCTACCAGAACCTTGATCTTGTACTCCCCAGCCTCTGGGACTCGGAGAAGTAAATTTATTTTTTAAGCCACCCACTCTATCATATTTTAGTTGTATAGCTGCTGAATGGGCTAAGAGTACCTATTGTTAAATATCCTAAAGATGATAAAATGTAGTTTAATGGACACTGGATTTGTATCTCCATTTGTGAGGACATTGGAAAGTCAAGGGGAAAAAATAGCTAACTGTGAGCAATGTCTTAAATATTCATTAAAACAAGGCTCAGGAATTTTAATTGCAAGGTTTTCGAAATCTATCTTAGGTTATTTATTCTTATAGGGAAGTTTGATTTTAATGTCACCAGGATTTTTTCTTGTAATCATTAGCCTGGCAAAAGGAGAAGGGAGAAGAAAACAAAACATGTACAACACAAACCAACGCTGAGTATTACCTGCTTTGATATTTCCTAGTGGAAAACATCGGCTTGTCACCTAAGGAGACGTTTGATCAGATGGCGAAGACCCCAAGACAATTAAATTTGATGTTGAGTCTGAAAAGTATTTTTTCTATGAATATTGCGCTATTATAAAAGCTGGTAGCTAATGAGGTGATTGACTTACATGTCATCCCAGTTGCTTCCTAATGTTCACTTAAGCATATAATTTTTAAAGAGATATTTAACCATGAATTGGAATTCTACATGGTATGTTGACATAAATCCCAGGTGGACACATCAACATGGATATGTGCTGCCCAGTCTTTCAGATAATGTTGGTTTTCATGAGAATACAATGTAAGGGGAACGCCTCTGAAGGTCACCCGCATTGAACTACTATCTCGTAACCCATTCTAGTCAAAAGAGCAAAAGTTGTCAGGTGGATCTACAACTTTTAAGGGAAGCTTCCAATAATATACTGGGATATTATTGTGACAGTATAATTTTACATTTTTTCTTATAATACCAATTATCAAGAGTTCACATATTGTGTTATAATTAGAACACCTAGTATGGAGTTGGAGCAAAAGAAGAAAAGTTACGAGATTTTTCAAGAGAACATTGTGAGGACTTTCAAATTTATTCATTTTTTACTTCATTATTTAGCTATTTATTCTGTATATATGTAGTAAGTTTCCACACATCGAATATGATGGGTGGCCGACAGCCTCTCCTAAAATGAAAGGGAATTATCTTCTGTAGGGCAGGCCCCTTGTAGAACAGGCTTTCCCTTCGAGGCGCATGTCCTTAGGGCCCATCTGTCCCATGCACCAGCTGGCATCGTGAGAGGCTGCGTTTGGCCTCAATGAATTTTTTTTGAAGACTCTTTCAGTACATTTACCCACTTCAGGACGGGTGATTTGCCAGCGTACTACCCACACCGCACTGAGTGTTCAGCAGTTTTTGACCAAAATGGCATGACCCCCATGCCCCCTCCCTATTCACCCAATCTCATCCTGAGTGACTTTTTTCTGTTTCCCCAGATGAAAAAGTCCTCAAAGGGAAATGTTTTGCCAATGTGGAAGAGGTGAAACAAAAAATTACAGAAGCACTAAAAGGCATCAAAGTCGATGACTTCAAAATCTATTCTGAGCAGTGGAAACAAATGTCTCTATAGGTGTATTGCATCAAATGGAGAGTACTTTGAAGGTGACTGAAGCTTAAACGTATAAGAATAAATACACAATTTTTTATAAATAAATTCCAGGGGTTTTTTGGGGGGTCCCCTACTCACACAGTATTAGGTACAGGAAATACCGAGATGAACCAGGCAGTTGCTGCTAACAGAGCTGTCGGTCTCACTGTAGGACAAAGTGACCACACCAAACGACAGCCCACAAGATGCACTGTTTTGTTTTTAGGAGTGTCCTGCATTTTTATGTGGTGGCTGTGTTGGCTTATGGACTAAACATAGAAGATCAGTTCTTTGATATTAGACTTCAGGTGAGAAGTCTTTTGTCTACAGAACCCTGTCTACCACAGGAGGTAAGCCGCCTGTATGATGGTCGCAAAGATTACAAAAGCAAGTACTGGAGTGATGCTACAGTATAATTTGCAAAATGGAGACATGCAGGAGATAAGGCCATGCAAAACAGTTAATAACTCTGGAAACAAAGAGCCATTGAAATTTTGTCAGAATCAAATTTAATTGTTCTACTAACGACTATGCAGCCCTCTCTATAAGATGGATTAGAGAGCATGCCAGTGAATCGTCTGTGTACTTTCTAATCTATTACCTTCCTTTTTATTGGTCTGTTCTCTTATTCGAGGTATCTGTGTTTTCCAGAATCCTCTTTTCTCTGGCTTCTGGTATGCTTCATTCCATAAGACACCTTGGTAGAAGTTACGGATTTCTTACTTTTCCTTTGGCTTCCTAGGTCGCCTCTGAGAGATGCTGCCACCAGGCAGCCCTGTCTTCCCCAATTGCCCTTCACACTGAAATACCCCACGAGAGCTCTGGCTCCTCTTGGCTGATTCTGCATTTTGCGATCTGTTATACCTTCTCCTGTTGGACACCCAGCTCCATGGGTGGTCATTTCTTTCTGCTGTTAATGTCTGAGTTTTCAGTTTTTTCATTACTAATGTAAGAAAGTAGCTAATTATCTTATTTACAAAGTGGGGCAAAGTAGATCTGCAGTTGTTTGTGTAGAAAGTAATACAATAAGTAATAAGTAATAATACAGGAATCAGCTGGGTTTCGTGGACTCACAACTATAAACCTACTTTTGCCTCACCCTGTCTAATGCAAGCATTTATATATAAGGGAAGGGTCTAGAGTTGTTACTTGCCTGTACCTGAAATCCTGCTGGCACCTCTAAACCAGAATCTGTAGCGTGCACAATATCTCTTCCATACTTTGAAAGCCAACATGTACTACTGACATGCAGAGTCTTCAGTGGTAGGTACAGTAGATCCAAAGAGTTAACTTTCTTCTCACATTGTCAGATCTTTACCTCTTAGAATGGACATTTAAAAAACTATAGGCAGACTGGTGAGACATCAATGGTCAATAGCTCTGCTTGTCTATGATTTTCTTTTTCATTCAGTGATGCAGTCTTTTGGAAGCGAAAACAATCATTTCGTGGATCTCTATGCTATTACCATGATTCTGCTTCTCTGCAGTGGTGAAAAGACTATTTGCTTAGGTTTCCTCTTCCCATTACATCACTGTGATCCATCCTCTGTGGACACAGAGGTCTCAAAAGTGGCTCATCTGCCAAATTTCAACCGCAGTTTTCTTTCTAAGTGCCTGCAGTTTCACTCAGAAACAATCCCATTACACGCAAACATACACCTGCTATTTTGGAGGGCACAGACCTCTCTTGACACATGTGTCGCCCGGGTCATTGGAGCCATAGTCCCTTGTTAATACTTAGAGGGAATTAATTATAGTAATTATAGAGCACAGAATGAGTGGTGTTTTCATCTTATTTTCATAATGTTAAAATGAAGAGCTTTTGTAGTCATTCTAAATGTGGCCCATCTATTTCACATTAGCCAGAAAATAACAACAAAAAATAAAGAGGAACAGCATTAATTAAGTACATACAGTGTGGCAGATGCTGTGAAACATGTTAGATACAATACCTCAGATTCTTCTTGTTTAATCCAAGGAATTGATGCTCAAGGAATTAAATCCATTTCCTGAAGATAAAGCAAGACATGAATTCAGTTATCCTACATTTCAAGTCCTGTCCTTTCTCCTCTGAACATGTATGGGTTCTCTCTCATATTGGAATTGCTCAAACATATTTGTTAAAGATATTAGTGAATTAATGAAGAAATAAATAAATTGTGATGTAGCCTAAAGCTCAGACCCTTAAACTCTACATAATATTCTTTCTAAGCCCTTAGTATCATGTTAGTATCGTTATGTGTTATATGACATAAAATTTCTTGATAAAAGAGACTATGACTGACCTATGACCTATATAAGAATGTAATACTTAATTGGGAATATAAAGAAAAAGAGGCAATTCCTGGAAGAAATGGTCACATGGGAAGTCATATTGAAATCGCAAACCCATCTCTTCATGCAGGAGCAAGAGAGCAGGTTATTAGACCATTTAGGGAGTTGAGATTAGGTAGATTGGCTCCCAGCTATTCCCAAGTTCTTACTACAATTGCATAAAGCAATTACAAGACATAGTTGGAATTGAATACAGAGGAAATAGAGTAAAGGTAGAGTAAATTAATGGAAATTAGGAGTTTAGAAAAATAGGGTTGTGATATAAAAAATAAAAATAATAATTAGCAAGGGCATGGTAGATGTTATTCTTTCCCAGGACTGAAATTATGAACTAGTGGTCCACTGACCCAGGAGAGTTTTGATGTAAATGGCTAAGAAGAGAATGGCATGGTGAGGAGATATGCCAGTCGTAGGAGGAAGCGGCGATAGCCCATGACTTTGACAGAAGAAAACAGTGTCAGATGCAGAATATCTAGGATATATCTCCCTGTCTACCCTATAGGTCCAAGACCACCCTAAACTGAAAAACCAAGAAAATAGCTTCAATAGTAACAACAATAAATACCAATGATGGAGCCTACTGGTACCAAATGTGGCTGTACCTTGTTAAGTCAATGACTGCATTTAGTTCTTCATGATCATAAACACCTGGTAAAATAATAATTATTATTATCATTTTATAGATGGACAGACATGCCCCAGAGCCTCTCAGATAATTGGCAGAGGCAAAATTCAAACCCACATCTGTCAGACTCCACGTGTCTTTCCATTATGATATTATTGTATATCCACTTCCTTTTCTACCAAATCCCTGATAAAGAAACCAAAGTATTTAGCAGATATAAGTTGAATTTAGGTTTGAGCTCAAACATCTGCACAGGCATCAGAGTACTTAAAACATAAGAGACATGTTTACAAGTTGTCACAATGAAAAATTGTAGGATATTTAAGGAAATTAGCTATCATATTATTTGAGCATTATTGTTTTTCCTTCTTTTAAATGTTTGTTAGCTATATTTTTATTGGATCCAGGAAAAGAGAGCTGAAAATGAATTGGATTATTCTCCATACGGATGACAGGAAATTAATGATCACTGAATACCTGCTATATCTCAAACACTGTATAAAGTGTTGTTATAAATTACCCCTACCTAATCCATCATAGTTATAAAATCTCAGCCATTTCACAGATGACACTGGGGGTCATAGTGACTTGCTCTAGGTCTCACTTCTAATGCCATAACAATGAGGGCATTCTGATTTCCAAGCCTGAGCTCTTTCCATGACTGGGTGCTCCTTAGCTGAGAGAGGACATGGGCAGCAGGGCACTGTGCTGATGGTCGAGCCACTCTGTACTTTCCCCCTGTTGCTAGTGTGTCGGCCATTGCGAATTGTTTATAGGCTCTAGGGGAGTAAAAAACAGCCATGACGAGGATGATTAGCACTTGTCTGATAAATGTTGACCCCAGATCTCTGGGGACCCAGCAATTGGAAATATTTACCTGGATCCTATGAAGAGATTTATGGCATTTTTATTTGGAGAGACACAATATATGCAGGCTATGGCAACAATAATAGATTAACACAATAAAATATCATTCAAACATCATCCAATGGATACAATGCCCAAGAAGAAGCTAGACATAGATTAAGCTATGCACAATTATAAGCACAAATATATACAAAGAGACAGAATGCAATTTGGGTATTAAATGAATTACAATATATAAAATATTTCAGTAAGACCAATGGATCAGGTTCTAAGATTGATAAAATTATGGGGGAGGACAGTCATATGTGAAGCTGTTGACATCCCCTGCATAGTGTCTTGTTTACCTTGTCCACGTGGAAGTCTTGAAATTATCTTGGCTTTATGTCAGATATACTCCCCTTATGTGGAAGAGCATATAAACTGTCTTATCCTGATATCTTTGAATAATGAATTCCTATAACTAACTCTTCTGACATAGTGCACGCCCATCAAGGAACCATCTTACTACATTTTTAACTGAATATATTCAACTAATGGAAAGAGAATGTGCAAGTTATTTCCAGTAAGCTTTCTAGAAAGCTAAAGGGGCTAACTGTTGTTGGTTGATCATCATCCCCAAGGTTTATGGTTACCAGGATCTTAACAAATCCTACAAATAGCAAAGAGTCCAAGGCCCTGATACTGCATTGCTGAAGTTCATACCCCAAAGGATGATGAACTAATAAATATATGTTATCCAGAGGGATTTTTGTCTTACCAGCTATTAGAAGGCCATTAAATGGGGCCTGAGAAACCCATTGTTACATTTTATATTTTTCATCTTGTCACCAAAACAGGTAATATTAATAGATGTTCCTGACATTCTTAACTCCCAGTTCATGATATACCTTTCATAACCTAGCCTTCATCTCTTCAGTGTGATTTGCAATCTCATTTGATCGATAGTATCAAAGCCTAGAAGGGACTTTGTGTGTAGAAAGGATGTAACCTTTAGTATGGAACTCCCCCTAAGTACATTAGCCAAGATCCAATCAGGAAAAAAAGCACTACTCTGAATTTCTAAAACAGAAATAATGGAGGAAACTACTCTGTGGATGAACACTTGGAAAGCCAAATAGCAAACCATAAGGCATGCCAGATATTAGCAACAGAAGGAGGCTTTTACCATCACTAGCTTAAAAGAAAAAAATAGGGAAGCAGTGATAACATTTCAGAGGAAAATGGAGACAGGTACATCACTGAGGGTCACTAGGGCCCGGGGGGACATACGTCCCTGTTTGGGAGGCCTACTGATGAAGGGGGGCAGGTAAGGATCCTGACTTTTTATTTACTAATTGTTTAAATAAACGTTTTATTTTTTAATAATTTGAGACTTACAGAAAAATATTCAAAGAGAGTACGTAGGGTTTCCACATAAACTTCACCAGGTTTCCCCTAATGTTAAACAGAACCATGGTAGGTTACCATTAGCTAATCTCCGGACTTGATTTGGATGTCACCAGTTCACCACCAATGTCCTTCACTATTCCAGAATCCAAGGGAGGACACTGTATTGCACTTCATTTTTACTTCTTCTTGTCTCTTCTTTTCACAGAGGTTTCCAAACACTGAGACCAGGCAGAGACCAGCCTGGAGGGGAGAAGTGCAGCCTGTTCAAAGGAAGTTCCCCCACCACACACAGTAGAGCAGGAAGGGCAGGGTGTCAGAGGGAGGCCAAACAGCCACAAGATTAGCATGCTGAATGATACCCTCTCTTTTTTATTCACAGATTCTTTGAAGCTTCCTATATCTTATACTCTTATCACTATACTGAATCTGCACATGCATTATTAATTATCAGCACAACAGCCATTAAAGTCAGGTATTGGGCTGTCCTCAGGTCAAAGAACCATGCATGATATAGTAGTGAGAATGTAAACCGAAGTTTGTTTGGCAC
Source organism: Tonatia bakeri (assembly GCA_004024845.1). NCBI lineage: Eukaryota > Metazoa > Chordata > Mammalia > Chiroptera > Phyllostomidae > Tonatia > Tonatia bakeri. Next base: position 136,365 of record PVIA01004184.1, read on the forward strand.
TTCCCACTTGCTACGTTGAAGTTCTGAAATCAGCATAGTCATTCCTCAACACTGTACCTATATCAAAAGTCCGTAGGCCATGCTGAATGCATTGCTGTTTTATGACTGTAATAACATCGGGCAATTCTCTTCCATTCTAAATTAGGACATTTATCTACAAAACAGAGGGAATTTCATATGATCTTAAAGTTCTCAGCTTAAACAGAGGTAAACCAGAGCCTAACTGTGTTTGTCTTTTGACAGTGGGTGAAGTCCAGCTAGGTAGGACTTGACTTTGTCATCTTCTTTCTTTCCTGCCAACAAGTGCTTATGGCTTGTGTTCAGACTGAGAGCTAGTTCTGAATGACACACTTTGGTTGTTCAAGGTGTATGTAACAGAACTCAACCCTTCATCCTCCCCAAGAGAAGGGACAAAGTATAAACCCGTTACAGGTTAATGAAGCTTGATATCTATGTAAGCTCATCCAAAAAAACAAACCATGCTAGCTTCACATTAATTCTCTTCATTCAAATGGTCAGCCACTGGACTAGAGCTAACGGAGTAGCAGTGGCTCAGAAAAAGTTTCAGATGGCATCAGAGCTAAGCAGAAGGGACCGCATTGTCTGTGGTTAACCACATATTGTATTTCGGCTGCTTCGTATCTATTTTTGTGGAATCCAATAAAGTTTTCATTTTTAGTGAACAAGCTTCGGACTTGTTATGTTTGTTTCCAGCAAACCACGAAGAATTGAAGTCAATTCACACAGTCTGAGAGGCATGAAATTTTCATGTACAGATTCCTCAAATGTTTGATGGGCCAAGGTGGTGATTTAGAATTTCATAATCACATGCCCCCCCCCGCCCCTTTTCCTGAAAACCTTTGCTTGTAACTATCATGTGGAATCAAGAAAGACCACTGAGGAGGATATAATGGGTAAGGAGACTAAATTAAATGTGTGCAAATTCTATCTCTGCTCAAGTTTTGTGTGCCATTAGAGGCTCTATATCACACATGGCAAACACGAGGCCTGCGGGCTAAATCCAGATGGCCTTGTTTTATCCAGCCCGGCACCTTGTTTCTACCCGGTGGTAGCACCGAGCTCCTTGCCCCTTAGTTAAGGAGTAGTTACTACTCTGTGATGTGGCCCCCATTGAAAATGAGTTTGACATCCCTGCTCTATATCATGAGTGTTAAAAAAAATAAGTGATTCTATAATAGAATTCTATTCTATTCTGGACCTTCTATTCTATTCTGGAAGGTTTTTAGACCTCCAGTCTGCTGCCTTCCCCCTTATAAAATCCCGATATTTTGCAGGTATCTTTCCTCCCCCAAGCAGTCCAGTTTTTCTCTAAGGAAGTTAGCCTTTATTTGTTGGAGTCAATTATGATGTTCTTATTTGTTCTGTCAAAGAGTGGTTTAGTAACATGCTTCAGGCATAACCTCTCCAATGAGAAAAGAGGCCAGAGGTTCCTAAGGGATTTTTATCCAGGACATTGCTGCTTTTCTTCTGCTTGAATCTGTCATGTTTGGATGTGACACATAAAATTGTTGCACTCACCCTGGTCCAGTGGCTCCGTGGATTAGAGTGCCATCCCAGGGCACTAAGGCTGTGAGTTCAATCCCTGGTCAGAAAACATGCAAGAGTCAACCAATGAATGCATAACTAAGTGGAACAACATATCGACCTCTCTCTCCCTAAAATCAATCTTAAAAATTGCTGCATTCTTCTTGAACCCATGAAGACAGCCAGCCCAAAATTATATCCTCAGTAATGCTATCAGGTCCTCAGTTAGAAAAAGGTAGGTCACATAGGCATTGGATGCATGAGAACATTCATATTTTTAATCTTTGTTTTATTCTTTACACTTACAGTAAGTCCAGACTCTAGGATTTGGATTCTGTGTTGGTTGTGATGATGCCATGAGGAGAGTCTAGTGCCATGTCTATTGCATGATGGAATGTTTATAAGTCTTGGTCCTCTTTTCTGTTTTTCCCACTGAACAACAGGCAACTCAAAGACAAGTCGTATCATCACAGGACCTAACAAAAGGACCCTAAAGGGTGTGTTTGAATAAATTACTCGGGGGATTATGTTGCAGATACTAAAGGAAAGAAACATGTATTTTAACGGAGTTTTGTTTCTTCTTGCCAAGGGAAGGGGGACTCCGATTTCCAGGAGTGAGTTTTTATTTTCTCTGAGGCCTCAATCTCAATATAGAGTTCAAAGACAAGAGAGAAAATAAGACAAATCTCACCACTCTCCAAAGGAAGCAATAAAAAAGGGAAAGGGCACACCAGCCCCCAAAGAATCACAATTCCAGGGCATTTATTATATGCAATTACCTGTTCCCTGCTTACAAACACCACTCTTAGAGCACCCCATTTATTTCCACTTACTAATGTCAAAACTGTAATTTTCACTTGTTGTCTTCTCTTCTTTCATGAATGACCCCTTTTGCCTGGCTGTTGACTCCCTTCTCCTTACTGTTCTACTAATGGCATTCTATAGAATTTCTTGACAGGGATACCTGGCATGACTCAAAGGCTGGTAGATTCACTGTGACTCCAAGTCTCTTTTGTCAATTTGCACCTCAGCTTCTGGTCACATGACCTATCGAGGTCAACACTTATTGCCTTGCTGTGAGTGGAAGCACGTAAAGTTCTATTTATTTGCCCATGGTCATTATTGGAACTGGGTGTCTAATCCAAATAAAGAATCACAGTTATCTGCCATAAACAGGGACTCCCTTCTTTGAGCAGATCCTGTTTTGTTGAGAATTTCCTGCTCTAACTTTGAGTACAGAATTTCCAACTGTGTGCCAAAGTACCTGCGTAGCTTGTGAAAATATGTCTCGACATTGCCCAAACAAACCTGCAATAAACAGAATCTAACTGTTTTCAGAGCAGCAGGCAGTGTTTCTTCCATCTTTTGGACCTTTGTGTAGCAGCAGTATGTGAACAAATAGCTTAACGGCCCCATATTTCATTCTGGAAAGTTGATTAATTTATCTGATGCCACTCTAGATTAGCACAGGTTGCCTTGCAAAAACATGAGCAATGATATGGGACTGACAAAACATTTTTTTTCAGGCCAATTTCCCCCATATTTTCTGCTGGAGGTGTTTTGAGGGTTCTGATATAAGATCTCAGAAAAAATACCTTGGTGAGCATGGCCTCCAGTGTCCCAACTACCTTTATCTGAATCCTGAACTCATATGCAGTATTTTTGTCTTATCTTGAGAAAGTTTTCTGGGAGATTGTTTCAACCTGTTCCACCAACTGAGGAACTTAGAAATCCAAGTGTCTGTGGCTCCAAGTTAGAACATTTTCCTGAACATCTTAAAAGAATATTTTGGTATCTGTAATTAAACAGAGTTGGGTAAAAATCCTGGGTCATTAGGTTATTAGTTCAGAAATCTGGAGCAAGTTTCAACATTTCAGCATCTCTATTCCTATTTTCCAGGTGAAGAGTCTAATTGTCCTGAAGCCTGCTATTAGAAGGAAATGACTATCTAGCACTCAGCAAACAATGGACATTCAGTACATGTTGCATACAAAAGCCCCTTACATTCAAGTCAAAAGTTCTCGAAAGACTGATCAAGGAAATTATGTTCTCTTTGGAAACAATTGACAGAAAAAAGTACATATGGAGGATAGCATTCTAAATGAGAAGCTAGAAGAGCAGTAATTTAAAAATAGTAAAAGCACATAAATAATTACTTTCTAATTTATTGAGTATTTACATATGGTAGAACAACTGCTTCTGGATTAAATGAAATTGAAAGCAGAAGGTTAACAGTTTTTATTATACTGTGGGTTTTTGTATTGCTGGGTCTTATCTAGTGATGCTATAGACACTTATATATATATATATATATATATATATATATACACACACATATCCTATTGGTTCCGTTTCTGTGAAGAACCATGACTGATAGAGTTCTGCACTACTAGGTATATTTGTGATTTACAGCTGTGTTGTTTGTTACAAGTCACTCAATACTTTTCTTATGGGATAAACAGCCCTGTTAGTAAGTAGGACAATTATTTCTGTCTTATCCATGGATACATAGGTGTTCACAGATTTCATGTCCCTCACCAAAGCCAATAATAGAGTGTAGAATTAGGATTCAAATCCTCATTTTCTTCTCTCTCCAAAGACTGCAGCTTGCATGTCTGCTGCTAAATCAAACTCTGTGTTGTAACATTTTTAAAGAAAATCACATCATTTGTCATAGGTGCTCTATCAGAACACTAAGGTCTAGAGAGTCTTGCTTTTAAAAAAAAGATAAAATATATGTAGCCAGTGTGTGTCTTCAACAGTTAAGAGGTGTACAGAATGTGGAAATGACTTCCGGGGGAGTGAGCAAGGAGGCTGAAGGCAAGTTTAAAGTTCAAAGTCATCAAGATCATTTCCCAAGAGACAGAAGACCAAAGGAGGATAGCAGACTCGGGTACCTCTCCACAACAGAAGGACCTGAATACTAGGCTGAGTGGATCGTAGGAGCACCAAATGATTCTGTTTAAATTAATGCAGCTTTAGGGACGCAGCTCTAATCCACTCTTTGAGAAGGGTCTATTTGTCAATTTCATCAAACATGAAGTATTCATAGCCTGATTCTCCTTTATGTAGGAAAGCTGTGAAAATTTGAAAATTGGCTAAAATGGAGGGCCATATTCTATTGGGAATTGAAAAGGTCATCTCCCCTCAGGAGTCTAAGGAAGGACCAGCAGGACTCACTATGAGATCTGGCTTCTGTCCCATCTTGACTGAGGCAATTGCATGGAATACAGACGCCTCACTACACATGTGGTTGCTACAGAGAGTGACATCAGAGGGTGGGGGGGGGGCAGCCACCATTCTCGAAGTACATGCCAATGGCTCTGATGTCCTGGGGACTCATCACTTCACAGAGGCAATGTTTTAAAAGCTGGACCCAATTACTCTTGTTCTCGTCTTTTGGAAAGTGTGCAACTTCTCCCAAAGATGGCAACAATTTCATTCATCACTCTTAATCAAAAACCAAGTATTAATTATTCAAATCTTTCTCATAAATCGTTCATGCTTTCATTGAGACCCAGATTTGTCAACTTTGGCGTTATTAAAATTTGGGGCCGCAGAATCGTTTGTTTGGGAAGGCCTCCCGTGTGTGTGAGGATGTGTAACATCCTTAAGTCTTCCGGATGGCCTTTCATTTATCTCAAAAACTATTTACTGAGTATTTGCTACATGACTGGACTTGTGCTCAGTTCTGGGGATAAGGCAAATAAAATATTCTCTCATGTCTCAAAGAGCTCTTGATTTCATTACTTAGAACAAGACAGGAAAAATAACTGTAGTGTTTTAACTTGATGCCTACCTTAAATACTTTCTCAATATAAACGTGTTAAGTGTGGCCCTGGCTGGTGTAGCTCAGTGGATTGAGCGCTGGCTGCGAACCAGGCATCGCAGGTTCGATTCCCAGTCAGGGCACGTGCCTGGGTTGCAGGCCATGTCCCCCAGGAACCGCGCACTGATGTTTCTCTCTCTCTCTCTCTCTTCCCCTCCCTTCCCTCTCTAAGAATAAATAAATAAAATCTTAAAACAAAAAAGTGTTAAGTGTGCATGAATGTCAGTGACTAGCTTTGCCAATGTATGGTGTATCTTATGCCATAGTTAGAGAGACAAATAGGTAGATAAACACTCACTTAAATAGTATTTCGTGAGCTTCTATTTTAAGACTCCTATCTTTCAATATCCTGCCTGGACACTTGTGCATTTATTATTTTTGTTAAATATTTAACATTGCATCTCTTAGAGGGATAACCGAAAGCCTATGTACATATGCACAGTGAAGTTCATTGCATACTGGAAACATGGAATGGTGCTAATTTTCCATCATCCCAGTCCCAATAAGCAGCGTGGGACCTTACTGAGCTGAAGAAACTCCTCCATACATTAGTCAGAATGAATAATGGATCGATAATCCTGCCCCGAAGAGCTGCACCTGTGGCTGACTCCTGGCACCCTGCTGTCCTCAGCCTTTTTTAAGGACCTCAAGTTGTGAGCGATACTTAGTACTTTCAGAAGGATGTATCAAAACTGAAGCAGGTAGGGGTTCCCCATGGGGTGCTCAGGTAAAGAGGCTTCTGATAAAATTGTGTGTTCGCATGACTGTGTCAAAGTTCTGAAAAAGTGCACATACAAGAATTATTTATTCCTTGACGGTTGGGGTTTCAAGGGGGAAAAAGATGATATAAGAATATACAGACAAAATGTTGCATAAACCTGACAAATCATACTAAAGCCATGTAGTTGGTGGGATCTAATTATTAACCAGGGCAATTTGGATAGATCATCCAAAGCATGCTTATTCATGGAAATTTCAACTGCGGTGCTTAGCATAGATACAGCAGTAACGTGGTTGATTCTATGTGAAACGTGATGGATATTAGTAAACCTCCATTATAACAATATAAAATTATGTATTAAGAATCCTAAAAATGTCATAGTGTTAAAGCTAATAAATCATTTTTGAGACATGCATGCCACTAAAACACCACCTAATACACACACCAACAAAAGTTCATGGATAGTAATATAACAAAGTCTGTGGAACAGTCACCTATTATTTGACTTTTAAGTTAAATAAGCTCTGGTAAATTTAGCTTATGAATTAGAGTATCATACAGATTTTAATTAGGTTAGAATATTATAAAACCATCTCAAACATCATTTCTAGAACTGCTGAAAAACATCATGGTATATATTACATATATGTGTGTATGTATACACTGTAATACTCACCTATGTTAGAGCTACGCATAATATTATGGGAAGAAAACCGATTGTTGTGGAGTGTTACCACTCATCAATCTCTCCTTTTCCCTTTCTGGGTCTTAAAAATGGTATGTAATTGCCATCTATGTCTGCTACAGTGAAGAGAAATAATGATGCAATCGACTAAACAATAATAAGGAGAGTGATTCTGGGGAAAGACCTATAAAAAGTGTCCGGACTCTGTTGAAGCCAGTGTAAATAAATGTAATTACCAACTGTCTGGAGAGCAGCCGCACTGTGTCAGGTGATTGATAGCCTTCGTTATCTTCCAGAATTAGGAGAGGAGGAGGAGGAAGCATTTAGGAAAACAGAGAAGGGATGTGAGGGAGAGAAAGGCAGTGCTTGGAGGAAGAATCCTGCCCAGAGAACCCGGTGGCCTAACAGCACTATTCCTTTCTTCCTTCATGATCCAGAAAGAAGGGAGTACAAGGGGAAAAAAATCCTCCTTATTTTCTCCTGACAAATTTCACGGTTCCTGGGGTTTTGGTGACTATTACTATTTTGTTTGGGAGAAGGAAATCGCTTGAAATAAGCTTGCAAGCCAAGTGAGAACCTTGGGTTAAACACAGGATTTCTGCTTCCAGGCCATTCTTTATCTTTTACTAATCTCATAAAACCCAAGCAACAAAAGGCCTGCTATAACTCATCCTTAGTGTTATTTTGCAAAGAAAATTAAATTATGGATGTGAGCTTCTAAATGGTCAAATGTTCCTGGGGCTGTTTTTTTTTTTTTTTTCTGGGATACCCCAAAGCACAGCCCATCTTCAGGCTGTGGCAGGAGACCTTGTTTTAACAAAGAGTTAACAGAAACCTTTCTTTGGGCCCTTCAAGTACCACTGAAAGGTTTTCAAGGGGGTTTGAAGTTGCTCAATTACAGCCTTTCAAATGAATCAAAGACAAGGTGTGATAATCTTCGGGCGTGGTCCGAGGCTCTTCTGCAGGAACAGGAGAACAAAGGGCAAGTCTTTCTCCGTGTGGGTTATTAACTGAGAAAAGGCACCACTACTTCACAGGCATCGAGTAAACGAGCTCTGCTCACCCTTTGCTTGATTCAGTTGTTGGGCTTTTTTGTTTTTTTTTTTCAAATCCAGAAAATACACAGGTTTTTACTTCAAGGGAGTTGAAAGAATGGCCTGTTCCTCTTTGTTGCTCTTGGCCTTTGTTCAGTGGACAATCAAAGAAGTAGAGATTTTTTTTTTGAGTGTTAGATTTCATCTGTTAAATTAACTACTAAAAATTTAAATATATAAAAATGTTTCTAAGGAAGCACACTTTTGTTCTGTGAATGTGATTATAGATGCTAAGTATCTGCTCTAATTGCTTAAAGATATGGGCAAACTCTCCCCAACTCCACATACACACACACACACACACACACACACACACACACACACACACGGGCTGCTTGTAACAAGCCATCCCTCCAGTTTGTTAACTATCTGCTGAATTACAAGACACTCCCAAGTAACAAACATATAGGGACTGGGTCTATGCTAATTCTCAGCCAAACCTGACATAAAGCCTATCTTCCAAAAGGGGTGACAATTCCAGCAGGAGTGTCCTTACCCTCTTCTGAACTTCTGAATGACCTTGTCTGTCTCCTAAAACACCTATTGTCTTTTATTTGACCCAGAGCACAGGTAACTATGATGTAATATCCATTTCTGAATTTCATTAAAAAAGTAAGGGTGAAATACAGAGCATTACTTCAGCATACATTCTTCTTCTTCTTCTTTTAATTCTCTTAATTAAACATATATATTCTCTTAATTATAGCAACTCCTGAGAGTTTTATCATGCCCCTTTTATCCATAATGAAATCTCAGGATCACAAGAGTTTCAGTCATATAAGATCACATAACCCACAGGTGTCAAAGCTGGGATTTGGACCTAATGCTGTCTTCGTGCATACTAATGGTAACAATAATTTTAAAACCAGAAAAGACACCAGCGTCTGGGCTGCCTGTCACTACCAAACTCAATAGGCAATGACAGCGATTGAATATTTATGGATGCTTTATTCAGATGGCCAGAGATCTGAGAAGAGGGCGGGTTCATATCATAACAGACCATCTTGTCTTTTCTTTCCAGGCCAACATTTTTATACCAGAGAATAAACAAGGCAAGGTAAGGGCTTTGAGATTCAGGGAGGATTAGGTGAAAGAAACTGCAACATTCCTGTCCTGGGCAGTTAGCTGTGCCCAGAGGCAGATGGTGGTCGTCTGTCTCTCCCTGGAACACAAAGGCCCAGATCCCTCCAGTTGTCCCCAGGTGGTAATCTTTAGCAGTGCCCCAGGAGGTCAGCCGGTTTCCCAGAAGCTAGGATGGGCCTTATCTGTAGTTTCTGAAACAAAAGCTTTAACATATAGATTACTTGCTAGACTTACAATTTTTTACCTTAAGCTAAAATTTTCCAAGTCTTGAGTCCCCTATCAATTTCACTGTTCTTCCCTGAAAAGGGGGACTATGTCATATTCACAGAACATTATCTGTAAGCCAGCTCTGCCAGGATCTTTGCTTCAGAAAGGCAGTGGTACCTGATAATGAGATTTCCACACACTAAAACCACTAAGTAAGAGGGTACTGAGAGGCATATGCATGCACGCGTTGGTGTTTAAGTGCAGCACCGTCCAGTTTAATGGAGCTGAAACAAAGCTTCTGTCATGCAGTATTTTATTAAGTCACTTGGAAAAGATTGTTGCAATTTGCTTTTCTTTTTTTCCTTTTCTTCCTTT